>JAQQPU010000234.1:110714-123551 GCA_029168905.1 Artemia sp. Kazakhstan ARC1039 | reverse complement strand
ATCTAAAAAGGGCAAGGGAGTGGGCCCCGTTGCCCTCTAATCACTCTTCAACATCCCCCTCAACATAACCTTAGATTTTAAGCTTAATAACCTAAGCCATTCCCTAGATATTGCTGATATGCCTGTTTAACAACCATCATGCACATAGTATGTTTTGATTGTGTTCTGCATCCCTCTCAAAATTTTTGAATGGATATTTCATCCCCATGGCCATAGATATTTGACTCTTTGACTATTTTAAAACAGATGGCTATTTCAAAACTGTCATCAAGTGCATTTGGAGGGAGGGAAGCTCCCTCCAAAAACACTCTATGACAATGACAAACACTCGATGACAAACGAAAACACTCGATGACAAAACCTCAAGCATGGGAGGGGGCTGACGGCCATTTAACTACTTTTTAACATCCTCTTCAACATGTCCTGAAAGTTTCAACTTAATACCCTAAGCTGTTTTTAAGACATTGCAATCCAATTTTTTTTTATAAATTCCATGCATATAGTGCCTTTTGATTTAATTTAACATGCACTTCGACATTCTCTAAAGTTTTACCTTAATACCCTTAGCCTTTTCGGATACACCCAGGATCAAACATTTTCTCTTTTCTTAGTCATAAATCCCACATGTAAACGGTGTGCATGCCTTCTTTTTCAAAATAAAAAACCTAATGTGCTAACAGTGGTTGATATACACAGCCTACAGTCCTTGCAGACTGCATAAATTACATCCAACAACCCTTGTGAGGGCAGTGTGGGGTTTTGTCAACCCTGGGGGCATAATTCTTTGACCTTTGGAGTATTTTGAACAAAATGGCTATCTCAAACTTTTGATTCAATACAATTAGGGAAAGAAGAGCTTAAGAGGAGGGCTGGTCACCTTCCGATCACTTTTGACTCTTGAGAAGACCATCAGAACCTTCAATTTTCAATTGAATGAGCCCTCCTCCGAAGTTTATACGACCATCCTATCCCTATGTAGTGCCTTTGGTAAAAAATTAAATAAATAATAGTATCCTACATTGAAGCCTTGTAGCTTTTTACTATAGGCAACGCCAGAGCGTTGCTTCTGATTCTAAAATTTATTTTCTATTTTTCTTCTATTTTGACGCAATGCAGGCCAATGCACTTTCTTAAATTTTCCAGTTTTGTCTGTTAACATATTTCGTTGGATGGATAATGCGAATTCAGCTTCTTAGAGCTTGTTAAAACCTTTTAATTCAGCTTTCTAAGAGCTTGCAATAGCCTTTTCCAAGCATGAAACATGATCTAATCTTACACATAGTTCTAAGGTGTTTAAGTTTGAAGAAGGTATTTAAGCTTATATGCAGCAACGTTACACTCACTTTCAGGTGAGCTAACAATGAAGTATGAGCTTACAATATTTGTTACTTATCTTACCATAATCGTGCAAAGTCGAAATCGTCAGTCCTCTATCCCGAATTGAATAGATGTCGGTTCCTTTTAATTTTAGGTCCCATATTTCTTCAACTAACTCAAGTTTAGATATATACTGGTTGTCAGTGTCATTGATGACATGCACCTGAAAATAAATATTATTGCATTTTATCAGGAAAGCTTCCTTGACCCAAGAGTTTGCCTTCCCATCACATTAATTAATTACACTGAATTCTAAATTTGTAAGTTATATCAAGACAAAAGTACTGTATATTTACACTGCTTGGGTAACGTGAAGTTTTACTGAACGTTTGTTTGGTTTCATCAACAAATAGTGTTGTGGTTGTAACAGTTCGGTTTTGTTTATTGACCATCTACTCATATTAAAATTCTATAGCTGTCGACCTATCCACCCTTTTAAAATGGTATGTATCATGAAACGGTATCGTATGCTAATTTCTTCTTCTTAAAAATAAAGACAAATTCTTTGCCGACGATCTCAGACGAATCGTGAAATTTTTATTTGCATTATTTTTGTTTTGAAACGTAGCAAGACAATGTAATATTTACTACGGTCAATGAAACGGCTCGGTTCATTGAGTAAACTTAACGAAAGTGGTGGCAAACCATACTCTGTGACAACAGTTTTGGTGTCGTTGAACACAACGTCAATAGATTTGTATTGTGACGGAGTATTTATTACATCATCATCAATAGAAGATTTCTAAATTTTGGCGAGTGACTGAAGAGCATTATCAAAAAATATTACCTAGTAGGTGTTATCTTCCCAACTGTCAATAACGTCTCAGTTTCTAACAAAAGATATTTTGATTTTTGTCATGTCTGACAAAACCATGTCACGGTCCCGGCATTTCCCCCATGTGGCTGAAACTGCTATGTCGAGTCTACCGTATCCAAATTGTTTAACCAAGGAAACAATTTTGTTTAAGGAACCAATTTTAGCAATTACGCAAAATCAAAGGGGGGGGGGAATCGAAAGTCACAAAGGAAATTTTGTTTTTGAAAAAATAATCTTAGCTCCAATTCATGAAAAATTTAGACCTGTCCATCTGCGTTGAAAAACAAATTCAATCTTGTCTAGAAAAAACAACTACCTCCAGTATTTCAAGAAAATCGATGTTCCGTTGACAACTTTAGATGAATGAATGATCAAGGAGGCACACTTGTGCCTGTTTAAGGAGGCGACTTACCACAATGTTAAGTGATTTCCGGTCCTAGCGGTCGCAGAGAGACGGCGGTGATTGCATTTTGTAGCCTAAGCTCAATCTAAGAAACATGCAAAATTTCACCCCCTCCGACTTTATCTTCATGGGGGAAGTGAACCGGAAGTTTCGACCCTCCCACCAGAGCCCCCCTTTAACGTTGTCCGATCGGGCTGAAATTTAGAGGATAAGCTTTCCTAGGGCATGGGAGCTTATCCTCAAAATTTTAGCTCAATCCGATCACTCCTTCACTGTTTTCCAAAAAACAAATTAATGTTCATCAAATTATTTATTTTTATCAGCCACGCCTACAGGAAAGAGTTGGCAACAGATCCAGGGGAATGAGGACTCATTCGAACCGGAATTCGACCTGCTAGGGCCTTTTGATATTTTCAGACCGAAAAAATTATCCCCCGAATTTACATTTACGAAAAACATCGTTTTCCGGTAAGAGCCCATGTTAATTTTTGAAATTCCTAAAAGCATAGTATTTCATTATTAAATTAGATCAAAATAGTCCTCTTAACCTGACAAGACCGACTGCAAGCTTCCAAAAATTCCAGCTCATTCCCAGAAGTTTTTTTTGGTCGAAAAACGAAAATCTCACGATCAGCTAACAGTTAGTCAAGCAATAATAAGTAATAAACTGTACAAAACGTGCAGAAATTATTTGAAAAAAAACTACATTTTCTAAAGAGTTAAAGAGGCTGAGTCACAAGTTAGAACCTTAAAACGTACGGATTAGGAGGTACAGTTGGGGGGCTGCCGCCCCCCAAACCCCCGCTTTTACAGCCTCTTTTGTTAAGGTTTTTTAAGTCCTGTAGCCTGCAATCATTTGGTCGTACCGACACGAATGAAACTGTTTCAATGGCATTTTTTTTTAATCTTCAGAGAATTTGGCAATGACAACTCAGTCCATTACAGTTATAACTACAAACTTGTCTCTGTGCCAGGTATAGTTATGTATTCAGTGTGATTATGTATGATGGAAAAATAGATGAACCTGAACCTACCTGAACCTAAACTGCTTGTTTATGCTGAGCCCTTCTTCTGTTCCCTGTTTTTTGTGTTCAAAATTGTTAAGTTCATCACATTATAGCTTGTTATCGGTTAGGGAAAAATTTCCTGTAAAAAAATCCAGCAAACAGGCTCAGTACTGTTTCTAATCAAAGAGATGCAATAGGATGTTCTTACGGTAAAAAATTCAAGCAGACTTCGTTCGTGTTGCAAAGCATTTCTTTGCAAGGGGAAAAGCGGGGGTTGGGGGGGGGGTAGACCCCCAAAATAAAAATCTTATCAAAAGATGCTGCAAAAGTGGGGGGGGGGGGGTTGGGGGGTGGTAGCCCCCCCAACTGTACCTCCTAATTCCTGTACGTTTTAAGGTTCGAACTTGTGACTCAGCCTCTTTAACTCTTTAGAAAACGTAGTTTTTTTTAAATAATTTTATTCAGTGATTAAACCCGTACAGAGTATTTCATTATCTAGTCTACAATATACAGCATAAAAAAAAGAAACTGAAAAACAATAACGAATACTAAATACCACAAATAAACAAGGAAAATCAATGAGTAGAGGACATTTATTAATAATTAATAGTAAGTAAATGAAGGGGAGATGGAATGAGAAAAAGAAGAAGAAAAAATTTATACAATATCCAGTCTCTTTGTTCAGTTCAAATATTCCAAAACGGCATACCGAGCTTCTTTAACAAACCAGATAACATTAATATTAGAAAAATCAGAGTATGTCTCATTTTTAGCGGATAAAAAAGCTTTGGAAAGTAAAACCACAGAAATTCTTTGGACAGAAACTAGCTTTTTTTTTAATTTTCTTTTTATTCAGCGCTGACAGCTATACGGACATTGCATATAAAATGGTGGATTCAATAGAAGCTTTATATAACTTTCATAGGGCAAATGGTCTAAGACCCCAATTGTGTATTATTTTTATCCACTGCATTATTTTTGTCCACTGTTGTGTGACGAGTTTGTCCAGAGCATCTACTGTTGATTTACCTTTAACAAATCCAAACTGGTTTTTAGAAATTCAGTCCTTATTTATACTTAAACCATTCAACATATATGATAGGATTCTTTCGAATATTTTGCCAAAAACTGGTATCAAGCTGATGAGTTGATTACAAGACGGTAAACCGTCATTAATTCTCCCTCGTTTACGAATTACTATAATTTCAGAATTTTTCCAATCCCTTAGAAAATACTTAATATTCAAACATGCATTATATATTTCAAATAGAGTGGGATCCAACAAATGATTTTTTTAAATAACTATATTGACAATACCATCTAAGCAAGGCTTTGTCAATGCTTTGACAATGCTTTGAGAGAATTAATAGCATCTTGTAATGAATCAATTGTTAATGGTGACTGTTTATTTCGGTTATTATCAAATACATGTTCAGCTTGACTTTGAATCTGGCGACAGGTTTACATATTATTACTTACTGTGAGGCTCATTTTTGTATAACAGACTGTATATCTTCTTGATTAGTTGTCATGCATAACACATCTACAACAGTGTAAAATATAATTAAATTCAAAATCGAAAGTTGTAGAAGAAAAGGATCGGAACTTCTGTTCTGAAATCAAGATTTCCAGTATCATTTCACAAAAATTTATGAGATATATCTAAATTTAATTAGGTTCTGAAAAAGGTAATATGAAATTTTGTCAGTGTTCGAAGTTATTTGATTACTAAAATGCTAAGCTTCAAAACTAGGGAATTTATCTTGGAAAAAATGATGGAAACTCGCAGAGCCAAATTCAAGAAAACCCAAGAAATTTTATTTCTGGGAAATCAATGTCAGTTCCAGCTCTTAGAAGATCAAGATCTTGTCATCCTAGCTTGAAAAAAAAAATATATCTGTCTAGAAAAACAGTTAGGCTACCGCTAGATTATCAAAAAACAATGGATAGGCGAAACAAAATCTTAGAAATTATTTCTTAGTTTGCACTTCATATTTGGATGTAGAAGGGAGTATGTCCTATTTTTAAAGTTCCTGATTTTGGACGTTTAAAATATAATTTTAGATTAAAATAATTTTGACACAAATTAAAATTCCTAGAAAAACATAAAAAATAGCATCTTTTGACTTTTGAAAGTAGGGTTTACTGTATTATTCCCAAAAATAGGAAAAGCTACAGATGGAATATTGCTGCTGGGAAACCAACATTAGTTCCAGTTCTAAAGAGATTAAGTGCTGTCTACTTACGTCTCCTTTTTCATCCCCTGCATATAGCCGTCCATCATGCACGACAAGCTTCCGAAGTATTTGATCACAACTATATATTTCTTTTAGAAGTGACCAGTCTTTCGTCGACCACATCTTGATTTTTCCTGCATAGATCAAATCTTTCTTAATAACATTTTTTTCTTAATAACTTTCTTAATAAATTAGAAGATAGTATTTACTACAACATTCGCTATTTCACGGTTTCTTAAACAACCTGGTCTAGTAACGCACGCAACACCTGCACAAAATAGCATATGATAAAAAATATAAATGTTTTTACTTTT
Organism: Artemia sp. Kazakhstan ARC1039; assembly: GCA_029168905.1. NCBI lineage: Eukaryota > Metazoa > Arthropoda > Branchiopoda > Anostraca > Artemiidae > Artemia > Artemia sp. Kazakhstan ARC1039. Next base: position 117,396 of record JAQQPU010000234.1, on the reverse strand, counting down.
ATCACTTTAATAAATCAAATAATATTAACATTTTGATTACTAAATATCAGTATATGTATATTAAACTGACAATGCACATTCATTCGTATTTTTTCAGTAAGTGCGAATTTTGTTCTGGCCTTGGGAAGGCATAGAGGTTTTGCGCCAAACTTATGTTAATTTCTGCTCGTTTTGAGTTTGACTCGGTTAATTATTCTAATTTCTGTTCGTTTTGGGTTTCATGTATTTATCGATGCGGATTTGTGGTAGTTTCACGCTTGGTAGATTATTTGATTTTATTTTTACTAATTTTTTGTTTAATGGAGTTCTTTACTTTTCTTTGAAAAACTTATTTTATGGAAAAAGTTTTTTAAATTAATTTCTGTTCGTTTTTATTGACATAGTCTTTTCAGGGAAAAAGAAAATAATACTTTGAATCTTTTCGTTTTTTAAGACTTTATAGTTTGGCCTGCTATTTGTATGCTGGAGAGAATTTTTCAGCAATTTTTAACAACATACACCCTTTTAAAAATCTGGACACAAATAGTACTGTTTAATCTAGTTTTATACCTCCTGTAGTTGACCTGAAATGGAAAACTTGATACCATTCGCAAAAAAAATCTGTTTACTTTCTTTGATAGCTTGGATGCACTTACGCTATATTGATTTTGTTAAATTTTAAGAACAGAAATGGAAGGGTTGGCGTGGGAGGGTGGGCGTGGGAGGGTGAGAGGGGAAGGGGGATTAGTTGCCCTCAAATCACTTTCAACTATCAAAAAGGGCATCGGCCCTTTCTATTTTCAATCAAATGAGCCCTTTTCGAAGTTCCCACGACAATTCCTTCGATATGAAGTGTTCTGGTCTAAGCAACAACAACAACAAAACATAATACATTGTACCCACTTCGATCTTTACTATAAAAATGTTAAGCCTTCCAGTCACTTTCGACTATTAAAAAGGGCAATAGGTCTTTCGATTTCCAATCGAATGAGCCCTTTTGGAAACGACAACGCTTTCTATAAACACCTTATATGCCCCCGTGGCATAAATTACAACCCTTACAATAAGGTCTGTTAGGGTGGTTTTCATCCTCTAAGACCGAATTTCCAGAACTTTCAACTACGTTAAACAACATGGCTATCTCAAAATTTTGATTGGATGTGTTTGGGGAAATTGTGGGCGTGAGAGGGGTGTTAGTCGCCTTCCAATCACTTTTGACTATTAAAAAGGCACTAGCCATTCCAATTTCCAATTGAATGAGCGCTTTTCGAAATTTCTACGACAACTTCTTCGATACGAAGTGCCCTGCTCTAAAGGAAAAAATTAATAAATAATAAATTGTGCCAACATCGTTCTTATATGCCCCCAGGGCATAACTTAAAGCCCTTGCCCTGAGGGTTGTGGGGGAGTGTCCTTCTCTTTACTTAGTCCCCGTTTCTTGTCTCGTTCTCGAGTGTCCCCGTTCTTTACTTAGGCCGCGCGATCGTGCTGCCTATGATTTATACAACAACTTTCAATATTAACCTTATATGTTCTCAGGGCATAACTTACAACCCTTACACTGAGGGCTCTGAGGGGCTTATCATCCTAAAAGACATAATTTCTAGAACGTTCAACTATAATGAACAAAATGGATATCTCAAAATTTTGACAGGATGTGTTTTGGAAAATGGTGGGCGTGAGAGGGGCGTTAGTCGCTATCCAATGACTTTCAATTATTAAAAAAGGCATTAGCCCTTTCAATTTCTAATTGAATGAGCCCTTTTGAAGTTTCTACAACGCTTTCAATAAAAACTTTATATGCCCCAGGGTGTAACTTACAACCCTTGCCCTGATAGCTGTGGGGGGCGGGTTTGTCCTCCATAAAGACCTAATTTCCAAAACTTTCAACAATGTTGAATAAAATGGCTATCTAAAAATTTTGATTTGATGTTTTTGGGGAAAAGGTGGGCGTGAAAGGGGGGGTTAGTTCCCCTCAAATCACTTTCGACTATTAAAAAGGGTACTATCCCTTTGAATTTCAAATCGAATGAGCCCTTTTTCAAGTTTCTACGACAAAGATTTCAATAAAAACCTTAAACGCCCCCAGGGCATAACTTATAATCCTTCCCCTGAGGGTTGTGGGGGAGCGTCCTCCTCAAAATATATTTTCTATCTGGAAATCAACTACGCTGAACAAAATGGCTATCTCAAAATTTTTATTGGATGTGTTTGGGGGAATGATGGGCGTGGGGGAGGGCTAGTTTCCCTCCAATCACTTTCGACAATTAAAAAGGGCACTAGCCCTTTGAATTTCCAATCGAATGAGTTTTTTTTAGGTTTCTACGACAACGCTTTCTTTAAAAATCTTATATGCCCCGAGGGCACAAATTAAAACCCTTGCCCTGAGGGCTGTCGGGGAGTGTCCTCCTCAAAAACATATTTCCTATCTGGAAATCAACTACGCTGAACAAAATGGCTATCCCAAAATTTCGATTGGATGTTTTTTGGGGAATGATGGGCGTGGGGGAGCTATTTGCCGCCCAATCACTTTCGACTATTAAAAAGGGTACTAGCCCTTCGAATTTCCAATCGAATGAGCCTGTTTTGAAGTTTCTACGACAACGCCTTCTATAAAAACCTTTGATGCCCAAAGGGCATAACTTAAAATCCTTGCCCTGAGGGTTGTGGGGGAGTATCCTCCTCAACAAATATTTTCTATCAGGAAATCAACTACGCTGAACAAAATGGCGATCTCAAAATTTTGATTCGATGCGTTTGTGGGAATGATGGGCGTGAGGGGGGCTGGCTGCCCTCCAATCACTTTCGACTATTAAACAGGGCATTAGAACTCTCAATTTCCAATCGAATGAGCCCCTTTTGAAGTTTCTACGACGACCCCTTCCATATGAAGTGCCCTGCTCTAAAGGAAAAATATAATAAATAGTACACTGTTATATACATCGGTTAGTAATTATTAGTACATCGTTCTTATATGCCCTAAGGGCATAACTTAAAACCCTTGCCCCGAGGGTTTTGGGGGAGTGCCCCGAGGGTTTCTCAAAAACATATTTTCTATCTGGAAATCAACTACACGGAACAAAATGGCTATCTTAAAATTTTGATTGGATGTGTTTGAGGAAATGATGGGCTTTGGGGGGACTAGTTGCCCTCTAACTACTTTCGGCTATTAAAAAAGACACTAGCCCTTTGAATTTCCAAACTAATGAGGCTTTTTTGAAGTTTCTACGACAACTCCTTCTATACCTTCTATAACACCGTTCTTCTCAGGGCATAACTTAAAACCCTTGCCCCGAGGGTTGTGGGGGAGTGTCCTCCTGAAAAAACATATTTACTATCTGGAAATCAACTACGCTGAACAAAATGGCTATCTCAAAATTTTGATTGAATGTGTTTGGGGGAATGATGGGCGTGGGGTGTGCTAGTCGCCCTCCAATCATTTTCTACTATTAAAAAGGGCACTAGCCACTCCAGTTTCCTACGAATGAGCGCTTTTCGAAGTTTCTACAATAACTCCTTCGATAAGAAGTGCCCGGGTGGAGAAAAAAAACACATTGTGCCCACATCGTTCTTTACTTAGGCAGCGCTAGCGCGCTGCCTATGATTGAACATTTTCAGACCTGATTTTCCCCTTACTATGTACGTGCAATAGAAAAACCTGGGATCCACTTCATAATGTTTTATCATGATATAAATCTTTCAGAAAGTTTTTTACTCTACGGCATAAAAACCTAGTACGGAGACCGCATAAAGGTTCCAAATAAAGACCATTCCAAATAACCATTGTAACAAATATAGACCAATTGTATGCTTCAATATTTACTTACTTAGTGCCTCCCACTCTGGTCGGTGCATAAAGCTACAATGGTGCCTCTCCACGGCGACCTCTGAAGAGCTTGCAGCCACTGATGAAGCAAACATGCACCCGCCAGTGTAGCCTCTGTCTTTAGGCAAAAGCCAAGTGGCGTTTTTAGTGTTCCATGTCTTCTAATACTGGGGGAAACCCACTATTAAACATTATTAGGGAGCCTGGCATCACACACACAGACTTTATGTCATCAAAAACACCATCTGCTATTTCAAAGTCTCTCAACTATCAATGGTTGTTTTTTTTTTCACGTATAACCGTGTTCGCAATTCCATCAGACCAGTGAATACCCAGAATGGGCAGGAGGCAATTAATTTCAAAACCTTGTATTATTTTTCGAGCTGTTTTGTCAATGTCCATGTCTCGCATTCACACATTAGTACAGAGAGGATATTGCTATTTAGGAGTCGGAGTTTGAGCCTTAGAGAGTATGCAGATTTGCTTCCAGATTTTACCTAGTTTTGTAGAAGCATCACCTGCACACGTGATCCAAAAAAACATAAGGTATTAAGGGTTTAAGGCACCTATTAAGGGTGCATGGGTATTAAGGCATTAACCCAAAGACGCTATATGATTACAACTAGTTCTACTACTATTGCTACTACTCTACTACTATTGCTATCACTTTTTCTATTCCCGCTTCTTCTACTACTACTTCTAATATAACTACTACTATCGTTAAGTCTAAGAGCATCAAAGTATCTCAACCAAGGAATGGCGAGCCAGGTGAGGGTGACTTTAAATTAAACCAAAATATACTACATGCATAAGGGCTGTCAAAACGATGAAGCAGTAATATGTCAAAACTGGTTTATAACATTAAGTCAAAACTTTAAGGATATTTTGAGGGAGATTTTGGTGTCAATCTTTTCACCAGGCGCGCGGGAATATCTATTTGGTAATCTTATCATTTACCATGATAGTTTTAAGAGCTAAGGTTGATGATAGTTTGAATGTTTATTGCATTTTTCAGGGTGAAAGTTTCATCAGACACGAAAGTTACCGTAGAGGGGATTTTCCCTGGAAGCATTTGTCTTTGGAACAATTTCCATTGATAGGGGGATTTTTCCACCGAGTAGAGGTTCTTCAGGCTTAGTTTCATGAATTTTCAGGCTTAATTAAAATGGTCGCTCATAAAGGATTGAGGTTGGAACAGGCAATCTGTTGGCGATACGTCATAATGTTGCTCTTTACTTTTAGTTGAATGACCTTGTTTTTTTTATTGATTAGAGCCTTTTTTGAAGTTTCTACTACAACGCTTTCTATAAAAACCTTATATGCCCCCAGGATATAACTTACAACCCTTGCCCTGAGGGCTGTTGGGGAGTGTCCTCCTCAAAAACATAATTTCTATCTGGAAATCCATTACGCTGAACAAAATGGCTATCTCAAAATTTTTATTGGATGTGTTTCGGGAAATGGTGGGCGTGGAAGGGGTCTTAGTTGCCTTCCAATCACTTTCGACTTTTAAAAAGGGCAAAAGCCACTTCAGTTTCCAATTGAATGAGGCCTTTTCGAAGTTTCTACGACAACTTCTTCGATAAAAGGGCCCTGATCTAAGGAAAAAAATAATAAATAATACATTGTGCCAACATCGTTCTTATAGGCCCCCAGGGCATAACTTAAAACCCTTGCTCTTAGGGTTGTGGGGGAGTGTCCTCCTCATAAACATATTTTCTATCTGAAAATCAACTACGCTGAACAAAATGGCTATCTCACAATTTTGATTGGATGTGTTTGGGGAAATGGTGGGCATGGAATGGGTGCTAGCTGCCTTCCAATCAGTTTCAACTATTAAAAAGGGCACAAGCCACTCCAATTTCCAATTGAATGAACCCTTTTCGAAGTTTTTACGACAACGCCTTCGATACGAAGTACCCTGGTCTAAAACCAAGAAAAACATTAATACATTGCGCCAACATTGTTCTTTACTTAGGCAGCGCTATTGCAATGCCTATGATAGTACTTTGTACCATACTATATGTTGCATTCCATCTTGTCGACAAACACTGTTCTATGGACCTGCGATGTTCATATCTTGATAACATAGGAGGCAGAACATCAGCAACCTGCACAATGGGCAACTGATTATCAGCATCAAGAACCTAATCTAAATCGCAAAATCTTTTAGGGAATTCATTTCTATTTTAAATAAGATTTTTTTTTTCGTAAAGGCTGTTAGGAAGACAAAGAGTTTGTATATAAGTTTAGTTCTTCCACTTTTTACATACTTCCATGTACGTATGTATAGAAAAAAATTTGGTTGAGGGAGGGGGGTTTGGTTTATTTTATAAAAAAATTCCACCTTGTCTTCAGGCCTTTCTAGAATAGCTGCATTTTTGCATATGGTAAAACATTTATAAATGAGGTATTCGAGGAATATCTTGCCTAGTCGAAGCTCGTTTTAATTAGAAAATATTACATTGTAGCAAAGAAGACAGAAACAAGTGATTGATAATCTAAAGTCCATAGTTGACGAGTAGATCCAAAAATTTGTAGAGGATCCAAAATTTTTGCATATACAGTTAGATAATAGATTATGCATTATATTTGCCTCACAATAATCTTAGAAAGTTATTCAGCGCTTAAAATTTCCGGCAGCGCGCCACTGCTGACCGTGTCGGCGGCGGCGGCACGCTGAGGGCTTTTCAGCGGGGTGCCACCGGATTTTGGCGCGGTTTCGAGGACTAATGCTATTTACGTACACCCTTAAGGTGGAAAAAAAAACACGTTACGTCAGTAGATAATTTCGGAGACCACACTGCCTTTCCATGACGATAAATAAAAGTTCAAATAGGGATAAAATACTTTTAATAGACAGTGATGATGATAACA
>JAQQPU010000234.1:83400-110704 GCA_029168905.1 Artemia sp. Kazakhstan ARC1039 | reverse complement strand
GTGGTTTTACTGCTACTACTACTACTACTGCTAACAACTCACCGCAGCACCAAGCCACCTGAGACCAACACAGCTACGCACGCTCCTCCTCCACCCCAATCTATTCAAAGCCTCCCTTTTTACACCCGCCCACGAAGTTCCCGTTTCCTTTAAATCTTTCTTTATGACGTCTCCCACCCCAGACGGGGACGACCTGCTTTCCATTTAGCCCTAGACGGTTGGCTGAAAAGTACAATCTTCGGCAATCTGTCATCCTTCATCCGCACAACGTGCCCTAGCCACCTCAACCTTTCTTTCATTATAGCCCTAGAGAGCGGTATTGAACCACATTTTTCGTATAGCCTATTGTCTGAAATACGGTAAGTCAGTCGGGTACCCAGAACAATCCTTAAGCAATTTCTCTGGAAAACATCTAGCAAATCTTCATCCGTTTTTTGGAGCGTCCATGCTTCAGAGCCATATTTGACCACTGTCATCACTGTAGCTTCTAATATTCTAATCATGGTTTGCAGACTTATCTTCCTTTTCTTCCAAACTTTTTTTTACCCTACTTGTTATCATTAAAAATAGACTAAAAATAAAAGAGACTGGAAATCAGGTGTTGAAAACATCTGAGAAGTATTTTTCGATAAGCAATATTTAAGTTCTCTTATTTTTCCAGGACCATAAGAACTACCTACGCAATAGGCTGTCGAAACTTACCATCGTTTCCACAGGTGTAAAATTTTGCCTCGGAGCAGACAATATCATATACAGCGGCCCAAGAATGAGCTGTAATTTCTGCTATGAGGCTTAAGTCTTCAATCTGCCAAACCTAAAATTCCAATCCATATTAAGGGCTAAATAGATTACGCTGCAAGGACACGAGCAGTAATATAGCAGCCGTTAGTTGGCTTTGCTGAAAAAAGTGAAGCGGGAGTAGCACGTCAATCTTTCTCTTCGCCATCAATTTTTCTGTATCTGTCAATCCGTCAATGTTTAAGATAGTATGTCCCAAGAGCAATTTTTTTAAAAAAAGAAAAGAAAAAGAACAATGACACAAGTGGTAACCCATTATTGGTAATGAGAGAAAATAAATTTTGAAATCGTTTGGCATGTTTTTAGGTAAAAAGAGAAAATTGCTAACGCAATACGTGTTAGCTATTGTACGTCATCATGTAAACGAATTTTTAGTGAGGGTGTAATTTTGCTAAAATATCTCCTTTTCCTAAATTTCATATTGACTTTAAAAACAGTGACAGTATTCATATTAAAAGAGTACAGTGAACTCTAGTCAGTGAACTCTTCAGCTGAAAAAACCTTGTAAAACAAGAAAAGAAACCCCCAAGAGGTACCATAAAAACTTTGACATATAATAAAAAATTCTAAGAAAATTTGTCAATACGGATAATTTATTTTTATAAACTTTTGGTGGAGTTTAACATCTCTACAGAGAAATTTCAATTTTTCCGTTGCTGTTTATTTCCTTCTTCTTTTTTTGTTTTGTTTAAAATCAGCATCAGCAGGACGATTCCACAGGAGTTGACGACCCTTAATAGAGTTAAGCCTTGGATGGGGCAGAGCATCTTTATTGCACATATAGACGTTGCAGCCCTTCCAAGGCTCGGTTCTATGGATAGGGATGCTAGTAAAGCAAGAAAAGAGATAAAAATGGTTAGAAATGGTTAGAAACTATTGATCATTGAAAGTCATTGTAAATATACTCCAGATAGGCAGGGTATATTAGATGGTTCCCATGCCCCTTTTCAATTTTCTTTGTACATTTTAATATCAAGTCTGAAAACAATAATCTTGAAAATTAGCTTTTTCACAAAAAAATTCAATAAAAAGAAAACATTGTTTATTCTTAACTGATATCATGTCGAAGCTAAAATTTTGCAGGTGATTATTCAGTATTGTAAATTATTATTCAAAACTACATGATCACTCCGGAAAAGCATTTCTTTTAATTTTTATTATAATACCCGTTTAAATTCTGCGAATATTATGGAGAGAAATTTAAGGAAAACAAAGGCAATACGAAAATGACTTGCAATATTATAAATGAAGTCGTAAATAAGAAAAAAGAGACCGAGATTCCTGCTAGTCTGATCTTTGATGGTAAATTTGTTGATGGAAATGATGAGGTAGCTAATTTGTTTGGTGAATATTTTTCTAAGATTGGTGAATCAATAAGTGAGAATCCATACGATGAAAATAACGAAATTAACGAGACGTTTAGTGATGAAAGAAGAGTTTGATTGGAAATGTCTGCAGATGAAACGAACGTTGAAGAATTAAAACAGATAATAGGATTGGTAAAATCAAGTTCTTCAGGGAATGATGAAATTAATCTGAAAACGTTCAAGCATGTTATGGTATATTGGTTGCCTTGTATTATTTATTTGATTCACCTTTCTTTGAAGAAAGGTGAATTTCCTACTCGGCTGAAAAAGGCTAAAGTTATTGCGCTTCACAAAGATGGTTCAAAGACTGATTCGTCTAATTGGAGGCCGATTTCAATATTGCCCCTATTTGCTAAGCTGTATGAAAAATTGATGCATCGACGACTTTATAACCATCTGACTACTTACGGTTTTCTTAGTGATACCCAGTTTAGATTCAGGAAAAACCACTCTGCAATACATGCAGTCCAGCACCTAACAGATTTCATCAATGGAGCTCTCGAAAAAAGTGTACTTGTACTTTCAGTATTTATAGACTTTAGAAAGGCTTTTGACACGGTGGTTCATAAAATTTTATTGCGTAGGCTAAGCCGTTTAGGGATCCAAGGGGTTATTCTGAAATGGTTTGAATCTTATCTTAACTGCGCATTATTCGATTTTCTATTAAAAATTCTATTTCAAAAACTTTTATCGTTAATTCTGATGTGCTTCGGGGTTCCGTGCTTGGCCCACTTCTTTATCTAATTTACGTTGATACCATGCGTTTTTATATATCAGATGCACTGATAACGTCTTTTGCTGGTGACACGGTGTTTACGATTACAGCTACTTGTCTGAACCAGTTAATTGAGGAGACAAATAAGGCCCTCGCTGAATTGATAAGTTTTACAAATTCTAGTTATTAGGTAGTAAATATTTCAAAAACAAATATCATGATATTTTGTAGAAATAGAGTTTCATGTGTTTTAGATAATAAGATTGTTTTTAATGGTGAATTTTTAAAGCATGTAAATGGTGTTAAATACTTGGCTTTAGTCTTGATTTTAATTTAAGTTGGAAATCACACTGTGATCTTGTGGCAGTTAAGATTTCAAGAGGGTTGGGTGTGATAAGAAGACCGAAAAATCAACTACCGTCAAATGTTTTACTTTTACTATATCCTTCTATTGTTAGCCCTTATTTATCGTATGGTTATATGCTAGTAGTTTTATTTCAAGTTTAGAAAGGTCCAAATTTTACAGAATAAAATAGTTCGTATTTTAGGTAATTATATTCAGTTTGAAAATAGCTAGTTGACTTGCTTTACAAGTTTAAAAATTTTAAATTTTTATCAGTTACGGGATTACCAGTTAGCAATTTTTATTTATCAATGTTTGAATAAGTGTTCACTGGAGGTATTTTGGGAAATTTTTAAAGCTACTTCATCTTATCACTGTTATGAGACTAGAAATGCGAATGACCTTGCATCTAATCTCCGGAATACTCAACGTGCTACGTTTCTGCCTCGTTTTGCGGGACTGAGGGTGTGGAATTCCCTCCCGGATGCTATTAGACAAGCTGATAATGTAAGCCAGCTCAAGAGTAGATTGAAGCGTTACCTTTTGGGTTATAATTTGAATGATAAGAAATTTGAATAATGTTTGGTATGAAAAATGTTTGGACAGACATTTTCGCAAAATTACGCAGCCAAAGCGCACGGCGTCGGCTCTATAGCCTAGCTGATACTTATTGATTTTGTCATAGTTTATTTAGTTAGAAGTATCGCATTTTTTTCATTTTTTTATCTTTACCTCTGTTGTTGCTAATTTTTTTTTTTTTTTCTTTGAGCTGATGTTGTAAGGATGATGGGTGATATTTCTCAAGAGTGTAATCTTTTTAGAGTAGGAGATGTTCTTTATGTTGATTTAATTCAAATGCTGGTTTTTCCTCGCAAAGAGATAGTTGTTATGTGGATGTAGAGCTTTATAATAATGGATTTGCAGCCATTCTAAACAAACCTTCGGATTTTTGTAGATGGCTGCTGAAAATTTGTTTGTATTTTTTATGTTAAAAAATTAATTTGAATTTGAAATTACAGGCCGTGCCAGTAAGTCTCTGTTTAATGGATTCTTGATTTGATAATTACCCAATCTAGGGGAGATTATGGAATATTTTTTATGATATCTCTCACGAGGTCGTACTTTGATTAGGAGCATACTGAGGTTATGGCGAAGATCCTTGGCCTGGAAAAGGGGATTGAGGCTTTGCGAAATGAGAATTTGAAGCTTAAAAAAGAAAATACGGCTCTCAGAGCCGAAGTAATAAATCTGAAAAAGTCTTGTCTTCAAATTGAACTTCTTTCAAAAAGACAGAAAATTCTACTTCACGGTATAACAACTGTTCAAAGTAGTAACTAAAAAAATGCTGGCCGTGGGTTTCTCGCTGAAATAGGAGTCAGTAACGCCAATTCAATGCCCTTCGTCAAGCACTATCGTTTGAATGGAAATAAACCATCAAGCTCTAAGACTAGGGCAACATCTAGGTCTACAGCAAAAGCCGGGCCAGTTTTTGTGACTTTGACTAATTTAGAAGATAAAGACGCTGTTATGAAAACTCTACGGTAAATTGAAAGGATCTGGAAAAAAAGCATCATTTTTGATCTCCCGTGTGAATTGGAACACCGCAGAAAGGAACTTTTATCTTTCGGCTACAATCTGCATACGTCATCTGATACTTCAACAAAAGTTGCTGAAACCCGAGTGATAACGAAAGGGATTAGTGCATGGATAGAACAAAAAATATTCCAAGAGTGTGATACTTGGTTGCAAATTGATGACCCGTGTTTCGATCTCTTTAAACTATCTAGTTATACAACCTCTGTGGTTCCCTCTCCCGCTGTCAATCGGAGGTGATGAGTAATTGGTGTGATTCGTTCATTCTTTAGTTATTTGTTTGATATTTGTTAGTGTTTTTTTTAGTGAACTATGATCTATATAAATTTTCTCCTGGATTGTGAGATTTAGTTATATTTTCGTTGTTTTTCATTTTGTATACAAGTTTATCTACTATCCTTGTTCTCTGTTTTTGGCCATTATTTTTTTTCTGTTTCAGTTTCATTCGTTTCAAAAAAATAAGTTCATCGTTCTGTTTGCCCAGTTGCTTCCACATGTCATTGTTATGGAGATACCAAGCTGGGTGGTGAGTGACGCGTGAAGGATCATAGTTTGTAAGTATTTTGAATTTGTCTGACTCTAGTTCGGGTGACATCTCCTCCTTGGGTGGGCGACTACTTCAGCTTAAAAATAACCCAATTGATGTCCTAAGTTTGATAAATAGTTCAGTAGGTCAGTCTAATAAATTACCATCCAATCGCCATTTTTCAGTTAGTAGTAAGTATGTATCGGATTTAGCATCCAAACGAGATGGTAGTGCTTTAGCTCTGTGCTTTAGCTTTTTTTTTTTTTTTTTTTTTTTTTTTTTTTTTTTTTTTTTTTTTTTTAATGATTTTTTAATCCCACCTCCTCTCCTCTCAGTGCCACTAACATTAAAAAAAACTACATTTAAACATTACAAAAATCTAAATGCCACCTACACTCTACATTTTACTAAAATTAGCAGCCAAAGAGTGGTCTTCGCATTATTGTACTTCTACTAAAATAATTTTTAATCCATATTAACAATAAAATAAAATTCTCTCCCGCAGAGAGGACGTCCCCCCTCCACAGGAAGTCCCCGCTTGCGGTGGCCATTTACAACAACGACAAAAATTTCTCAAATTCCAATTCTGCAAAGAAGCCACTACTAAAAAAAATAAAAAAATATAAAAATATAAAAAAAAAAATATCCCAATAAAAAATAAATAAAAAAACCAACAAAAAACCCCCCAAAAAACCCCTCTTTTACATTATCATTTCAGCTTATTTTTACAACAAACAAAAATAAACACACTAATATTTACGAAAAACAAATAAGATGAAATGACCACCAAACCCCATTTTAAACATCATTTTTTTCCTTTTTTCATATTTTTTCCTTTTTTGGCTGCTAATTAAAAAAGGAAAAAAAACAATTATCAATAATTTTCTTTAAACTACCTTACTGGCAACGCTGTTTTCTCACTCACTCACGCAAAAAAAACTATCTCTTACCAATAAAAAACTCAAACTCTCTCCACTAATTACTTTCTCACTCTCTTTTTCCACCCACCATATTTACAAAAAAATTCATAATTCAAAATCAAAAAATACTTTCTCCACTCATTTCTTATCTTCAATAATTCCATTTTCTTCTCAATTAAACTCCTAAAACCCTCTAAACACACCACTTTCTTTCTTTTCCTTCTACTCCACACATTATGACACATATTTCCAATAATATAACACAAAGAATTTTTCTTTTTCACATTCAAATCCGAATTTATGTCAAATTTCACCAGCTTCTTTTCTTCATCACTTTGAACTTTAATTTTGCACTTTTCACTTAAATCAAAAACAAACTGAAAAATTTCCTTATTTTCATTACACTTGATGAACTCGTGGTCTAAACCATCTTCCACTACTTCAAAACAAAAAGAGTATTTTTTATCTTCATTTCTCAGGAAAAGTGACACTCTATTTCAGTAAGGCAAAGCTGCTTTAGCTTAATGTCCAGGTTATTTGTTCTTCGTTCGATGAGTTGTATCGAATAGTGTGTAGTGGCCACCCTGATTTTATTGGTCTTTGTGAGACTTTCCTTGATTCGAAAAACGAATCTCTGTTGCATCTCCCTGGGTAGAAGATGGAATATTTGATTCGAAGTAGGATGGCTAAAGGTGGCTTTGCTGTTTGTTTATGTTTCCGAATATCTCCCGTACTCTGTTAGGCATTACCTGTCAAGAAAAGAAGAAGGAATTTTTGAATCCATATTTATTGAAATAAAAATCATGCTAAAACTTTGATTGTTAGTAATATTTACCGGTCTCGTAGCGGGTCTGTTCCCTCTTTCCTTTAGATTCTTGATGAGGTTTTGGAAAGTTTCCAACTTCATTCATGTGAACTTGTCATTATGGTTGACTTCAACCTTAATTTGTGTGACTGGAGGTCATCCTCGTACATATATTTTCTTTCAACAATGCTCGCTTGTGGAATATGACCTTCTGCATGCATTCCAACTCGCATAACTAACACTACTGCTTTTCTGCTTGATAATATTTTTTCATCGTTGATCTTGGTGCAAAATTCTGCATTGACGAGTGATATCTCATACCATTCTCCTTTTTTTCCATGTATTATTTTTCCGATTCGTTGCCTAGAAGGAGCCAGAGAGCTGATTTTTCCTATTTAAAATTTAATGATTAGGGTTTGCATCTTCTTAGCTCACGGTTGGTGGGTCGTTTTTGGAGTATTTCCGAAGATGAATCTTATATAGATAGTTTGTTTAACTCGTTTTATGATTCTTTTAAGGAAGTTAGCTGGGATACATGTGATACGCCCCAGTCGAATCCGGCATCGAAAAGAACAGTCCCTTTGACTCTTCAGATGACTCCTGGACTCCTTAAAAGTCGGAGGAAGAAAATAATCTTTGGAAGGCTTACAGGTCCTCCAAGCCATCTTCCCGTGATTCTCGACTTCAACTTTTTCAAAGCTTATAGAAGAGTTTTCAATTCGCTTTGCCGAAAAGCTAAATCGTTATTTTATTATAAATAGATCCTCTGCGTGCGGTAAAGACATTAAGAAGATATGGCAAGTAATCAATTCTGTTGCTTCTCTGCCTCCTTCTGTCTTTTTAAGTGTTGTGATTGACAGCAAAAATGTAGAGTGTGATCTAAAAGTCTAAGATGCGTTTGCTTCCTATTTTGCTAATATCGGTAAAGCTACAGCCTCTTCTGTAAGCCCTTCTTCTTCTTTACCTGGTTTTAGTCTTACCTTGAACCGCCTTGTCCTAAATCAATGGCACTGAAACTTGTCTTTGAAGCCTAAAAAGCCAGAATTGTTAATGGTTTGAGAGATTCTTCATCTTCTGGCCCAGACTGTATTCCGACTAAGGTTGTCAAGTTCATTCTTCTTGTCATTATTTCTGCCCTCGCGAGACTTGTCAATCTTTCTTTTGAAAATGGTGTCTTCCCAAGTGCTTAAAGCATGCTCGTGTTATTCTTTGTGAGAATGTGAGAAAGCCATCATAACCTGACTAAATTGTAAAAATAGCTAACTATGACTTTTGAGTAATGATAAAAGTAACGAAGTATTAATTTTCTTTGTGTAAGGAAAACAAACCCAATATTAGATTTGAATAAGAATACCCTTGATCCAACAAGGTCCATAATATGCAAATACAAATACCGGACCGCTTCAAACTAGAGAGGTCAACGGCAAGAATATTACGTGACAATAATCACATTAGAAAACAGGGTTTTTAATAGAGAAAGCGGAAACTAACTCTTTGAACAAAGAATTATTATTAGGATTACATCAAAACTGGTCTCTGGCCAATGAGAGACATAGAATGACAGAATAAGACAAAGCTTAAAATAGGGATTCGAAAACGGAAACAAGGTAGTCTTTTTTGGAACTAACAACTAGTAAGTGTTTTACTTTGTAATTAAGGTAGGCTACCGCTGTCTGTCTGAATTCCCCTTGGAGATAAAAGTTTGAAGATAAAATAAGAAGAAAACCTCTAATAGATTTCTGTCACTTGGAGATAACTTTAATGCGTCTATAGGAGACAAGAATAACAACTAGTGTTGAAGTCTAATCTTTTACTATAAGTTAGTGATTTGGGTTTATAATTCGGTAGTATTTTCACTTAGCCAAGGCTTGAGCCATTTGGACAAAACAGCATTTTAAGTTTAGAATAAGCAAAAATTAATTCCTTCCCAGAAATTTAAAACTTGTAGAAGAAGCTTCGAATAACCGAGGGTTCAAAGAGGAAAGGAACCTTAACCAAGAAGTAAACGTTAGGAAAGCCTTTTGTGCTTCCCTTTTTTAGCCTAGAGTTTCTTGGAACTTAGCTTGACTTTATAAAGACCTTATATCCAAAAATTGGAATTATCAGACAACAACATTACTTTCCCACTTGTGCAGTCTTCAGACGTTTATATGAAGAAGAACCCTGTTCCCTTTTTAATCATTCTTTCAGATCGTTAAACCCGTACCAACTGTTTATACAAAGGTGGCCTCAATGTTTATACAGATAGGTTAGGGAAAAATGGAATAATATTGTCAATCTAAGAATTTCCAGACCTTTATGTCCAGATATATTCAATTGAGAGTTTTCCCTGCTAAAGTTAAAGCTTACTAAAGGTCCAAGGAACACAAACCCCTTTTTCAAGAAATAATAAGAGGATCTCTTGGTTTGGGTTAATGTAAATTGGAATAAAATCAATTACGGTTATTCCTAGCTTGGCTCAGCAATAGTTTGAACTAAAGGATTTTAATACCCCAGAACTCAAGTCTTGACTAGCTAGTCGAGTGTAACTCTTTTAAGTAGAAACATTCGATAGCCTAGAAATAACTTAATCCTTTTCTTTTCGGTAAACATTTGTGGATTGAACAAGTAGACATCAGACCTAGAAGAGGTTTAGAAGTAATCAAAATAATTAGAATTAGAATACTTTTCTTTTTATCTTCTCTTGTAATAAATATCAGTTGTCACTGAATTCTGAGTACCGATTCTTACCAACACGCCTCAGTTTATAACACGCTACCAAATTTCAGCCCTGATAGTAGCGGCAACCTTACATATTCTTATTAAGGTGGATCAGGGAATGATCCTGCAAATTATCGTCCCGTATCTCCTTTTATTAGCAATTAGTAAAATTTTTGAAAGAGCCATGCTTTCTCGACTTCTTGATTTTCTTAATTCTAAAAAAAAATTCACGATT
The DNA here is from genome assembly GCA_029168905.1 of Artemia sp. Kazakhstan ARC1039. NCBI lineage: Eukaryota > Metazoa > Arthropoda > Branchiopoda > Anostraca > Artemiidae > Artemia > Artemia sp. Kazakhstan ARC1039. The sequence continues at coordinate 100,702 of JAQQPU010000234.1, read as the reverse complement.
AGGGCAAAGCACTCAACTGAGCATGCACGTGCAACTCTCTTGAATTATTTACATTCAGCTCTTGACTCTGGTCTGATACCTGCTGCTATTTTTCTCGATGTATGAAAAGCATTCGACTCATTAACACAAAAGATTCTTCTTTGGAAACTGTCCCATATTGGTATAAGAGGGAATGCTTATTCTTGGTTTCTATCATATTTATCTGGTCGAGTCATCTTGGTTGACCCGCTCTTTTCTAACCCTTCTAGAGTAGAGTTTGGTGTTCCACAAGGGTCTGTCATTGGGCCGATACTCTTTTTAATCTACGTCAGTGACCTTATTAAAGCGGCTAAAAATTTTAAACCTGCCATTTGCTGTCGTTTTTGTCACCCAGAATCTGTCACAAATTGTGACAGAAGTTCGTCCCTACCGGATGCACTTATTGCTTTTGCTGATGACAGTATTCTTTGCACAGTTGGTAGAACTGAGTCTGATTTTCGTTCAAAGATGATAGCCCGTTTTGAAAGAGTTATCCAATGGTTTGATGTAAATTATCTTGCCTTAAATGTCAGAAAGTAATGTTTTCTCATTTTCTCCAGAGTCTCAAAGGCCTGGCCTGACTTAAATGAAATACGCGTATCATGAGGTCTCTCTAACTAGACCTAAGAATCGTTACGTCTGATTCCTAGGCATCTTGCTTGACGAAAATCTTTCCTTCAAGCATCATGTTTACCTGATTAAAGTGAAAGTCTCCAGGAGTCTCGGAATCCTTAGAAAGCTCAAACACATATTTTCAGTGTCATTTCTTAGAATCTTGCTCTGCAGCCTAGTTCACTCTTATGTTTCATTGTTATGAAACATAACAATATGAAACAAAACAATATGAACATGTATGAAACGTCTCTGAAGCCACTTTCAAAATTTTATGATAAAGCAATGACTCTTATTCAGGAAACTGTGTAGCGATAGAAAAATTTATTTATTTGTAGCGATAGAGAATTTAGTATCTAAATCAAGTGTATTCTTACTAGTCAAAAATAAAACCTGGTTTCTCAATAAGTCAGATATGAATGGCATAGGTTTATTTCCCTCTTATTACTTCTTATATTTGGCCGGATGCTGTAACTTTTTCAATATGCATATTAATCGAATTGTATTTTAATGCTTATTTTGAATATCTTTAAATTATTTAGTTTAACCTAATCCATCAAAAGTTATGAGGAATTAAGAATTATTGAACTAGAAATTCTGACGTCTCAAAATTTTGTTTCCACAGCACGTTTAGATCTGACTTCGGAGACACAAATACTTATAGGCTAATAGGGGATAGAAACGTAGTTTCAAGCTGTAGCGATGGCAACTTTTGGTATTTGTAGGGATGAAAAAATAGGCTGGCTATACTAAATGTGTGGCTATACTAAATGTGGCTGGCTATACTATACTAAATACTGACCGCGTCAAAGGCAATATTATGCCCAAAGGTCGTGAACTTACACCTTGTAATTTCCCGATAGCGCCACTTATAGCGCTAAAGATTGTGTCGACTAGGCTAGGGCCGCCCTCAATTAATGAGAGGAAATAGAATATGTAGACATATAAATGTGGCCTCTTTTTTCTCGAGCTATCTGGAGATCCGATTCCCTGGGAGCGTTTACCTTGGAGACATGCGAACTAATTACCTATTATTAGACTATATGCAGACATATAAAATGAAATAAACACAGATAAAAAAGGCAATAGATTTATTGAACTTACATGCTTAGGTGCACAGCAATAGGTCACTTCAAATGACAATAACGGTGACAACGATGGAAGAATATAAGAATTTTGTCTGAGTGGTTTTGACGCTGATTTACCAATAATCTTAAAAAGCACTTCTACCCCACTATCAAACATAGCTTTTCAGTCCTGCGCCGTGAGAGCTGGCTCACCATTGGCCCGAGTGGACCAAGGATGTGAACCCGTCGTCCAATAATCTTTCTTAACTATTTTTGATGATTTAGACGTTCACACGGTTTCTATCGTTTAAACTTCCTTAGAAATATTGTACGCAGCATATATTTTATTACTCACTCTCTTAGTGAAATCTAAAGCTTGGATAGTGCCGTTCTTAGTCTGGGGGTGACTGCACTTTTTTCTTTGCTGATTGAGGACTTTTCATTTTTTAAACTAGATTTAATCCATATATTTTAACTGATCAAATTGTTTTAAAATTTTACATATTATCATTGAGATATAATTCCACATCCTCCGTGAAATTCTACATATAAACGTACCAATAGCCAACCATTGGTACACATATTTCTCGAGTACGAAACATTATATTTCTCGAGTAAGAAACACATGAATAAGCAAGCGTGCAGCACGTAATTACACTGGTATCCTATTTTATGTGTAGGCCTAAAATAATTATAATCTGCACTAACACAAAATATTTTGTATAATTAGACGCTTCTGTACTGATAATTTCTTGTTTTGGATAATATCTATCTTAGATAGGACATGGGTCGATTTTTCATAGAAAATCCCAGGGGACCGCCAAAACCCAACAAATTGAAAGCTACATGGGCTTTGAGTTTCTCCCCAGGCTTCCCTCAAAACTTGGTCCATCTATTTAGATTTGATTACATAACTTAATACTGAGTAGGGGATCATTTCCATAGTTCATTTGTAGAATATAAGTTGAATTCCGTGGAGGAGTATGAATTCGAAGTATGAATATCACCGATTCACATTAGAATAGATGATATTGACTTCCAGAACACGACCTCCCCTCTCCATGATATAAGTTCCGTTATTGATCTCAATAACTGGGTACATTATAGGTTATCCAACTGATTAATTCGCATTTATAGGGGCATAGTTGATTTTTGTAAGGTAGCTACCTAGCAGGCAGAATGGGCCACACAGGACCTAAAAATACTATTTTGTCACCATCGGTCGACCACGAGCTTCCTACTTTGGGCCTTTCTCCCTGATCGCCGACGTTTTGACATCACTCGTATTAGTATTTTATTTTCATTAATATTTACTTGGTTAACTTTACTTGCATACTGTTAAATTTATTGTGGTGGATCAGAAGTTGAATTTCATAAGGGATTTGGAATTTTTCTTTACATTAATTAGGGATATTTCCATCTGTCAGGTTTTTTAACCGTTCTGCCTGACTGTGTCGTTATTTTCTCCTCTGTTGCTTGCGGTTTTTTCTTTTTCGGTTTTTCTAGCGAAAAAGGTCAAACTTATTGTTTTTTCAAAAATTCTTGCCCTTTTAATTTCCTTTGTTTCCCGTGTGCGGCTGCTGAGGTCGGTCTTGATTTTCCTATTTCTTTAGCTACTATATGGTCTGATTCGCCGTCAGACTCTTCTGAACTAGTTTCCGACGAATCCGGATTAGAACTTTTAGAGGTGGCACTTTTTGACGTATCACCTGCCCTTCCTTCGTAAATTTCTACTCCTCTGGAAGTAGAAGGTTGATTTTCTAAGTCCTCGCCTTGAGTTTTCAACTCGGGAGATTTGAAAGATTCTTGAGAGGTTTGGGAGGAATCGAGAGTTTTTGCGGGGTTCCTCCATTGTTTGAATACCATGTCCTCAGGGGGATGGGGCATTTTTTGCACTAGGATTTCCCTCCATGAAGTCCACTGTTTAGGTTTGACCTTGGACACAGTTATATCATGATATTGACCCTGCTGGTCATCCTTTGGATTTTTATTCCCGGGCAATGTACTTTGACTCGTTTTTATTTGAAAATTTATGAAATCCATAGCTTCTCGCAGGTTTGTTTTAGTTAAATCTTTGGGAGGAGTTTTCTTTACAGTAATACCGGGGGTTTCTACAGCTCTGTTTAATTCTTCCTGTAAAGACAGGGGCCTTTCTATCGGTGTTGCAGGGGAAACCATATCGTCTGAAAATCTTTTGGGGGGACATGGGGTCGAAATTCTATCGGGGAAAAATAGGGTTTTTGGAGATATTGTATAATCTAAATCTCCTGCGCTTGCCGATGAATAACTTTTTGGACTTTTTGGCGTTTTTATTTCAGGAAAGAATCCTGGTATTAGGGATTTTTTCTTAGGAACAACTAGATTTTCCATTGCTAAGAATTCTTCAAAGTTTTGTGGCTCATTTTTTGAATCTGACGAATCAGTAGAAGAGGGATGTGATACCCATCTTTCTGGAAATTTGGCAATTTTTATTCGGCCAACATGCACCTTGTAAGTTTTTCCACTATCGGGGTTTTCCATTTTAAAAGTATATTCGTTATCGTACTTTTTGACTATTCTGTACGGTCCAGAATATTTGTTGGAAAGTTTTTTGCCTTCCGTTTTTGCTTCGTTCTTAAGGTAGACGCAGTCTCCTACTTTGAAATCTATACTCCCCTTGACTTTGGGTTGGTTTCTTAGCTCTTGGTTTATTTTACATTTTTCCAGCTCTTGCCTAACTATTTTATAAGTTTTCCTCATCCTATTTATGAATTCTTGTTTGTAATCTTCCGAGTTGTTATAATACTGCCGAGATTCAATAATCTCATCATACGGGATTTTAAAATCACGAACAAAAAGTAAATAAAATGGAGTGTCTTTGGTTGTTTCGGAATAAGCAGTGTTGATTACGTTAGTTAAATAAGGTAAGAATTTATCCCAGTCGCTCCTATTGTCTTTTGCATAAATACTTAATACGTTCACAAATATTTTATGCCTGTTTTCTATTTTACTATTAGCTTGTGGGTGGTACTGAGCTGTCACCATTTTCTCTATATTAAGAAAACTCATTAAGTCTTTTGTTACTTTCGAAACAAAATTGCTCCCGTTGTCACTCAAAATTTTATTAGGGATGCCAAATTGTAAAAATAATTTTGCTAACGCCTTACTTGTGGCATAAGCACCTTGATTTTTTAATGCTTTTGCAAAAGTAAATCCGGAAAAATGATCTATAACCGAAAGAATACAAGTATGGCCTCTGCTAGAAACAGGTAAGGCTCCGCTTGTTCCGTATAGGTCAAATGAGATAATATCGAAGGGGTACTTTGCTACCGGGACCCTTCCCATTGGAGGATTTGGATAAGCTGGGGGGATTTTTCTTAAGTTACATGCTTCGCATGTACTTACAAATTCTTTAATTTTTGTCATTGCATATTGTACGTAAAAATATTGTTTTAACTTATGGAACGTTTTCATAACTCCTAAATGTCCACCTGTATCTGAATGAAAATATTCAAATGCAGGCCCTATCAAGTTTTGTGGTAGCACAGGTATTATTGAGGTTTGGTTTCTGTTTGTCTCAGAAGTCACGATTCTACACAGTATCTCTTCATCAAGATCATAGTAAAAATTATCTATCTCTTTTCTAAGAGTTTTGAATTTATCCGGTAACGCATCATCATTCACAAAATTATCAATTAGTGCTACACACATTTCGTCCTTTTTTGCTTTCTTTTTATATTTTCCAAAGACAAGGGACAATAGTTGATTTTATTTTCTTTTACCGTGTGTTTGACTTTGTTTTTCTTGCATCCATGTTTGCTCTTAGCATTTATAGCGTTAAGTTTATTTTCCTCAGTTTCCGACGGAATATTTTCTGGGTGTCTACTCAAAAAGTCACAAGCTGCATTTTGTTTACCTTTTAAATGTTCAAATTCGTAATCTAGGTCTTGGATTTTCATAATCCATCTAGCTAGAATGCTCGTGGGGTTTTTAAATGTGCGAAGGTGCAAGGTGCAAACTGCAAGCTTTTATGGTCTGATCGTAGCATAAATTTTCTACCAATTAAATAATGTCTAAATTTGTCCAAGTGGTGGATAATAGATAATAATTCTAAATTTGTGGCGGAATAACTACTTTCTCCTTTTGATAAAGTTTTACTCGAATAGCATATAACTTTTTCTATTTGTTTTTGTTTAGGCGTTCCCTCTAGAGGATTAGGGTTTTCTACCGGGATTATTTGCGAAAAAATTGCGCCAATGCCTTTTGAACTAGCATCAGTTGTAACCACAAATCTTCCGTTTTCGAAATCAGGGAGTGATAAAATTGGTTCAGAAGTGAGCGCCTTTTTGAGTCGGTCAAGGGAATTTGAGCTTCCTGGGACCAGGTAACATTATGGGAGTTCCCTTTAGTTAATTCCGTGAGGGGTTTCGCAATTTGGGCGTAATTGCGTACGAATTTTCTAAAGTAGCCAGTAAGACCTAAAATTCCCCTTAGTTCTTTCATAGTTCTGGGGGGCTTAAGGTTTTCAACATATTTTATTTTATCAGGGTCTGGGGATATCTCTCCTTGGGTTACTACTACTCCTAAAAATTTAATTTTAGGTTGAAATAAATTTACTTTCTCAGGCCGGCATTTTAAATTGCCTTGTCTGAACTTCTCGAACACCTTAGCTAACGTTGCTAAGTGTTGTTCAGTGTTTTCTCCCACGCATATAACATCATCAACAAAATGAATTATATTCTTTAATCCTCTTAACAGGTGCAGTAGGGGTCTACATAGCGCGCTTGAACTTGTTTTAAGCCCAAATCGTACTCTCAAGTATTCATAAGAACCATATTTGGATGCTGAAAATGCAGTTTTATGGACATCCTTTTCGGCTATTTGCACTTGGTGGTAGCCTTGGGTAAGGTCCAAAGAAGTAAAAATTTTGTTTTTGCTTGAAATTGAGTCAAGAATTTCATCTATTCTTGGTAGAGGAAATTTATCGCTAACTACTTGTTTGTTGAGGACTCTATAATCTACTACGAGTCTAAGATCTCCATTCTTTTTTGGTACTAAGATCACTGGTGCACTATACGGACTTATACTTGGGCGTGTAATTTCGTTTTTTTCTAATTCATGGATTTTATTTTTTAACCATTCTTTGTGCTTATATGGCACACGATATGGCTGTTTTGCTACGGGATTTCCAGTCGTTAAAATTGAATGTTCATAAAATGGTATAAGCCCGATGTCATCTTCAGATGCAGAAAATACATCTTTAAAATTCCATAATAATTCGCATAATTTTTTCTTAAGTTCCAAGTCCGTAATATGATCCATATTAAATTTGTTTAAAAATTGCGATTTAGTTAAAGGATATTTGTTATTTGAAGTTTTAATACCGTTAACTAGGTTTCTTTTAGAATTTTCCCATCTATTTAAATCATTCTCCGTTAAAACCTGGATTTGAACTAAACACGTCCCCTTTTTAATTGTAATTGTATCATTTTCGTGATTATTAGTTACCCAAATAAAACCTTCTCCTTTGTCATAAGATATAATCTGTTCCTCGCATAGCAGATTTTCGGGTATTTCAGATGGGGTCGCAAACCATATTTCTGATTTGCTAATTACTGGCTCAATCATCTGTGATATTTGAATTTTTTGCATCGTTTTGGGAGAGACTTTTGTTTTCCTTATCGCGAATCCGTAATATTTCTCTTTATTTTCATTGTTTATTAGATTCATACTGGCGCTATGCTGCGCCATTGCGGCATCTTGCGGCGTCACGTTGGGTTTTACTATGTTCTTCCATAATTCCGCTATTTTCTTAATTTCGTTTGACCTGTACTGTCGCATATCTCCTATTTTTATTTTCGCAGATTCAATACTTCTATTATTTAAATTTACTTCATTTCTGTAATGTCTTTCAGGGTAACTGAACAAATTTCCAATTATGCCATGTCTTTGCGAGACATGAGGTTCAAAATACTGCGACATTATACCACCAGAAATTCTGTTTACTGTTACGTTGTCTTCGTAACCTCTGTTACGACTTCTTAGGGTAGAAATTTCGTCCCCTACCTTAGCTGGGTAGACAAGCCTCTCATTTGCTACGTCTAATAGTATTCTATTAGAGCTTAGAAAATTTGCGCCTATAATAGCCTCATATGGAAAGTTATCACATATTACAAAATTTGTCATAAAGGTCCTATTGTCTCTTGTTACGTTTAGGCAAATTGAACCTTTTGCGTCCAAATTATGGCCTGTCACATTTGTTAGATTTGGATTATTAGGGTTCCTATGTCGCCTAATATGCAGAGGCAACATATTAAATACGCAATAGTTTATGATACTAATTGTTGCACCGGAGTCAATCAAAGCCTTAAAATAAACATTTTCTACACAGAAATCATTAAATATAGGTAACTTGTTATTAATATCACTACAAGAAGGCACTAATATTGTCTTGGACCTATTAAATATTCCGGGCACCCTCTGGGTCCAATTTATATTTCTGAGGGGCCTGAAACGTTTCCCTGAGGATTTATTTCATTTGTCGGTGCCTGTAATAGATATTCAGACGTATTAGGTTCCGTAGGCATATTTAATTGATTTACGTCTGTCTGTCTTCGCCATGTATTATTATGGTAACGTGGATGTCTCGTGTCGGTGCCGCTTGCTGGCGTTGCCTGCCAATGCCGTTGGCTTGCAAAATTTTCATTTCCCATCGGCAAATTTTCGTGATTTCTATATTGCATTCTCGCATTATATTGGCTTTGGCGAGTATTTGGGTTTTCAAATCGGTAATTAATTTGTCTGTTGGGGGGAGGGTTATACAAATTTGGTTGGTACGTGTTGTAAGGTACTGATTGGCGCAATCCCCCTGGCTATAGCCTATTGCACGACCGGTGCTAAAATTTGTTCTTCCGAACCAATGGTTGCCGTAATTTTGCGTATTACCGACAGCAATTTCTGGTATGCGATTGGGGACATAACGGCACTCTCTCGCGATATGGCCAACACGATTACAATTATAGCACCTTATTATTTTTTTTTTAACAGTAACAATGGGTTTATTTAAAAAAAATATATACATCATCGATTCCCTGAAGCAATGCTTGTAAGGGATTATTGTAGGGTTATTTCCGTAATTAGATTGTTTAATAGGCTGAAAACGTACTGTTTTCTGCCTAGCGGGTTCTGGCGTTTTATTTCTTTGTGGCACTGGGGAGTTATCCCTTGAAAAGAAATTGGGGGATGCCTGATCGCCCTTGAAGATTAGGTTCGCGTTTGAATCGCCTAGGCTATTTATTTTTGCTTTACTATGATTAGCGACCATCGTATCAACTTCGATCAATCGCTCTACCTCCTGAACTGCCAGATCCAACGTCTGAATATTTTTGGATATTACCACTCTATATAGTTTTGAGGGTAGCCCTTGCAAAAAGGTATTTAGTATGACTTTTTCATACAGTTGTCCCGAACCACTTCCGTATTTTGCCTCTACAGAAATGCGCATATTATCAAGGTATTCTCTTATATTCTGTGAAAAGTCAAAGCTCATTGCTCCGTGTTTTAATTTATTTATGGAACTGGTGTCTATAATCCTATCTTTAAATGCTTTTAACAAGTTATCAACCGTATTTATTGGCAAGTTGCCGTTATTGCCTATGGTATCTTCAATCTGTTTTAGAAAGGTTAAGGCCTGGCCTTTTAATCGTAGTAGGAGCATGTCTTTTAACGCTCCAACGTCTGTTTTTGTTAGTTGTACGAACTGTGACAAATGGATATTAAATTCGTCAATATCTGATTGACCATTGTACTCTGGTATAGATTTATGAGGGTTGTAGTGATAAATCCCACTTATTGCACATAACTGAGCTGGGGAGTCATCATGAGCACCGTCAGGGAATTTCCCGAGAGAGGTGAGGCATGTGCTACCAAGAATTTTGTTTTATCAACGTTTGAATGCAAATATTGGGATTTTTGTTTATTCTTTATATAATACTCAGTTGTGGTAATGAACTACAAATAAGGAAACAACCCTTACCCAACCTAACCAAAACTGAAATAATAATAATAATAATCAACATAGAATATAATATGATAATCGGCTTTTTATGGTAATTACAAACACAAAAATATTAACTTTAAAACATGCCCTCAAAAGTCACGAGTCTGAAAAAAATTTCCCAATTACCTATTAGAAAACCCAAATAGGTAAAGGATTCTGATGAAAATCAAATCAGCAAATTTAACATACCAGAGAACTACCTCCATCATAGAATTTTCAAGTCCCTATCTACAAAAAATTGAAATTTCGCGTTTTTCCAAAGAAGGATAATCTTGGATGCGTTTTTATCTGTTGTTTCTTTTTCGCTGGGGTAATCGCATCTAAGCAATTGTTCAAAACATCGGGAGAGGGCTCATCAGCATGCAAATTGAAATTTCAACTGTCCTTTTAAAGTAGCAAATACACATTTTGCCAAAGCAAAATGACATTTTCTGCTATTCTTTTGGCTCAAAATGGAAATTTTAGCCAAAAGGGTACCAAAAAACCATCGACGGAAAATTCTAAGCTAACAAATCTGTTAAACATTATTGAAAAACTGCGCCCTGACCTTTCCAGTTTCAGAGACATTAATCTTGCACATTAGTGCTTTCGTTTCTTAATTATAGACATGAAGTTTATTAATTTGAGTCTTGATAAAATTAGGTGGAGCGACAGTGATTGCGCATTAGGCTACTCATTATGGGATGGTCAGAGGATCTTTATGTAGGAGTTGGTGGGGGTTGTGCTTTAATACCGAAATTTTCAAAGTCTAGATGATCCTTCAGATAAACATAGAAAAAAACTTTAGGAAGCGAATCTGGAAATTGGTCTCTAATACGCCTTGATTTCTAGAAATATTTTTAGTCAACGCTTGTAATATTGCTCCTGAAGTTTGATAGCACCCCTCTTGTTGCAGACAATCTTTTTCTATTTAATATAAAGGATTACATTCGCATATGGCAAAAAGGCAGAGAAGTGTGGGCGGGGGTAATAAGCACGAGGAGATTTGTGCCAGGAGATAACTTTCAGGAGATTTGTTTTTACCGGTGTTTAAACGGTAACATTTCTCTTTTTCCGATTTATTTACACTTCTTGTTGATTTTATCTATTTATATAGGGGGGCATTGCCCCCCTTCTGTCGTTCATGGGAAACATCCATATAGAAATATTAGTTCAAACAATTCCCCTTATTTAACGTGAGAATGATGACCATATGAAACTTTTTTGATAACTTGAGGTTTTTAATTTGCGTTCTTTCGAGATAAACTATGAATAAGAAAGAAAAATGAAAATATTAATATTGTACCAAGAAGTGTCTTAATTATTTTCAAGAGCGGAGGTTTGACACCTAAATAATTAAAGATGTCATTAGAGGGAACCCCTAATGCCCGAGGTAGGGGCAATTTTGAGGGCTCAAAACCCACGCTACTTTTTACCCAAACAAAAAGAGAAGGGCGTCAAGGAATCCTAGTTGTTTAAAATTATTAAAAAATATTGCACGGAAATAATCAATTATTGTAATTAGGGCGTAAATTTCACGAGAACATGCGACAAGTCTTAGTTTTACTGCATTCCTGTTTAATAGAAAACAGTAGCATAAGCGAATTTAATTTTTGCATTTTAAATTAGTTACTTTTAATGTAGCTTTTTTTTCTTTTCATGAAACTCTGTTTTGGAGCATGCTGTTCTTTTACCAGCAATTGATTCCAGTACAGAACCCATCCCAAACCCTTCAGTTACAATAGTAAATCGTCATAGCAGAACATATTTCTTATTTAATGTTACCGTTCCTTTTCTACTCTTTGAAGTTTATTAAGTGTATGTTACAAATATTTGACGTGAGCTAATAGGCATTACCTTAATCTTTCCATCATCCGCTCCAGTCAAAAGCTTACCATCACAGAGACATAAGCTTTCAATATCATATATATGTACAGTATCCTCCTTAGCCCGCGAAACGATTTTATAAGCCATTTCTTTATCCTGTGTAGAAGCACTGATCAGCAAATAATTCAATGTTTTCCAGGAAACCAATTAGCTTAGAATACTGAGGCAGTTCCAAGAAGGTTCCTCTGCCAAAAACCCTACAATCTCGTGATAATATTGGCACTGAATGCATATGAATTTATACCTCAAGTCTGTCAATCTGTGATTCGGCCTTTAAAAATCAGCTTTAAAATAATAATAATAAAAATTATTGCAAAAATTAAGAATCACTGAAATCGAAGATGATTTCGACTTACCAGGAGCAATATATAAAACATGTTAAAGAAAAACGAAAAAGAATATTTCGAAAGAGTGGCTAATTAATTTTTCCAATGATTGTTGACACACCTATTACACTTCGCGCGGAAACACCGAAATTTCTTTTTCACAAATTTCTTGACGATATAATAACAGTTCAAATAAGGATAAATCCTTTTATTAGACAGCGAAAAACAATACAAATATATCTAAACATTTTTTGAAGGAACAGGAAAAGTCTCAGAGCTTTTCATCCTCGTCATTGGGTTATTTCACACCAGAGTATACCAACAGGTAAACACGGCACTACTGCTCTAAAATACAGTTTCCAAAACATAACCATAGATAAGGCCCAATAAAGTCTAAAAAAGGTCAAACAAACTACCATTTGAAACAGTTAGCCCAGCTTTCTCCAAGGTGTGTATTTTGCGGATCTACATATTTAGTTTTGTTTTTCTTCACCACCGAATAAACAGTGCTGTGTTAAAACCCTCACAACTTTTAAAATGTTATCCCCTTAATACTTAGAAAAATTGTGGAACGTTCTTTAAAGTAAGGCCCAAAACATACCATTCACTCGTATATAAGCTAACACTATATTACTGTTCTTCAAAACTAAAGCTTAACTCGACCTTTGTAGTTGTTTTTAAAAATTCAATGTATGCAAGTTAAGGATACGTTATTCTGCTTCAAAACACAACACCTATTGTTTTTCTGACGTAGCTGAAGGTTAGAATAATTTGATTCTATCTATCACCGAACGACTAACACAAAAACAAGTTATCAATAATTACCGAACTCTATTACTGCGTTCAATTATCATCTTATTGTTGCATATCCACTTGCATGAAAACAAATGTTGCAGCCCTAAAATGTATCAAAAACAAAAAACAAAACAAAATCCCCTGCATCTGAAGATGAAAACGTCTTGCGATTCCTGTTAACAAGTTGAACCATAATAGAGGAGAAATCCCCAAACAATTTAGTTTTGAAACCCTATTGCGCCTGGGCTGTAAGGTTCGATGACTTAATTTTCCCTTTTGAAATCTCCTGGGTTGCAGTAGATACCTGCAAACCAAATTTCAAATGAATCCAGACACCCTAATGCGGAAGATAGGTGGCTTGAAAATGGAGCATCACTGAAACTCCATCCCCTGTATCACTCTGGTCAATATCACTTATGCCAAAAGTTTCAGGCAGAAAATGAACATTTTCATACAAAATCCAGGAAAGGGAAGTATGCCTCTGAAAATCATTATTTTCCAGTCCCATTGGCCCAACACAAGTGCCCCGTAACTTTCAAGCCAATCGGTGAAAAAAAAAAAAAAAAAAAACACTGAATACCTCTCTGCTGGTAAGTTGTTGATGGTGTTCTCCAATCATACAACTTTTTAACATTTTGTGATTCCGGTTTAAACAAAGTGCCACAAGCCGACCTTTTTCCTAAGAAGTTAGCAATGTCCCATTGAGTGGGAAATCTTGTGCAACCACTATATTTCTCCAACACAATAAATTAAAATTCTCACAAAATTAAACATGAATTAGACTACATCAAACCGGCCTTTATATGAAAATATTGAGAAGGAGAGGGCAGGAAGCAAGGAGTGCTCACAAACCCAAGCGGTTCCTTTAACAATACTGAATCTAATCCTTTGTTGATTCCGGTTAAAAGAACGGCCACCGTGTCTAAATTCCCATTAAAATTGGGGTAAGGTAGGTAGAGGTGTTAAAAAGACCATGGAGCTGATTTGGGCCTCAAATCATGCCTTGTACATTTCTTGTATAATTCCAATTTCAACTAGTTACATTGAAGAGGATAAAATGGGAGGAGATGTTGGATGGGCCATTGGCCAACACTGGTTCACTCATTGATTGAAAAACACAGATTGGAAATCACTACGTGATTTTTCTTTCGAACAAGGTGCTACATTCCTACTTTTCTGTAAACACTTTGGTGATGAGATGGCCGGAAAGTATTGGAGAGGCTGCTTCCTCATTCTCCCCCCGAAATAAAGTACAGACTGAAAATGCTTCTGCCATTCTGTTTCAAACAAGGTGCAACATGCCTACGTCTTTGCCAAAAAGTTGACAAGAAGATGAAGGAGGAAAAAGGGAATAAAAGTAAAGATGAGAGGGTCCACAGATCCAATTTATTCATCCCGATTTGTTTTCATATAAATTATTACTTAGTTCATTTTCGCACTGGACCAGGAGTCAGCTCTTTGCTCAGAAGTCAAAATTCGTTTTTTTTTTCAATGCGTACCGCAACAACGAAGTTGTCGGCCCCTTATAACTTTAGAAATGGTGCTCCTTATTAAACAAAGTTGTCGGGTGTTTTTATCGGCTCTTCAAGAATAATCGAATAGCGTAAGAAAAAAAAGGTATCTCTCTTGGTTCAAAAGTTGATTTTCTTAGCGCGGGCCAGCTTTCTACTATCACTACTAAAAAAGGAGTAAAGAGTATGCTCGAAAATCTTTGGCACTAAGTGAACTATTCAACGTTAAGAAGCAAATATGATACCATTACTTCACTTCATTACTTCACATACCATTCCTTTACTTCAGTCCCAGATGCAGGAAATCGATATAACAAACTCAACCAAAATAACAAACAGAAATTGCTCGTAAAAGTAGATGGATGCGCTTTCAGACCCTTGAAAGAATCTTTTTTAGATCTCCAAAGTTTTCTTTTTATAACTCGGTACTTTCCCATTATATGGGCACTTCTAAAAAGTCAAGTTGGTTAATGCTAATAAAATAAAATAGGATGAATATATATTAGTTTATAAGCAAATTTGGGCTATATGTTTGCACATTAGGGGGGTTGGGGGTAAAGCATTGCATATATTAAATACGTAACCTAACCTAACCTAGGTACCTTCCCACCCCCCACCCCTAAACCCCAAAAACAACAGTTTAAATATCGTATACGCAATGAAAACCACGCTATGGATTGCATTACTCTGAATCCGTCTTTTGAATTAACCCGTCAAAAACGGGTTTTATCGTGACTGGTTTCCTTGTAGGTGCCCATATAATGGGAAAAACCTGTAATTCTAAGAAAATATTTTGGTTATTCAGCCAGGGAACACTCACACAGCTTAAACAATTTTTTTTTTAATTTAATCTTCATTTCCTTGTCTGTCTTAACTTGATATGAAAATTCATCAGTTTGCGAAGGGTTGCCTGAAAAGTTTCCGGCATTAAAGTGAAAACGATAATGCTTCTAAGTAAAAGTTGGGCAATGCAGTTGCACAGCTTTTGCTGGGTACTGACAAAAATCGTTTGAGCAAGCGGATATGAGTTTTTGTCAAAATAGAAAACTGAAAGTCCATTTATCATTAAGTGTTTTTGAAAGGCAATGGACCTAAACAAATCAAAGATGAGTTGAATACTGTGTATGGGGGCTCTGCACCATAATTTACAACTGTTAAATTCTAAGCAGCTGAACGCAAACGTGGCCCTACCAGCTTGGTAGACCATGAACTTGCAAGATATCTGGAAACTACAAACGCGGACGATAATGCCACTGAAGTTCCTTAAGTGGTAATGGACGATTGTAGAATCAAAGCGTGGGAGATAACAGAGACTATGAATATGTTCAAAGAATGTGTTTGCTACATCTTGAATAAATTTTTAGGCATGAGAAAGCTGTCCCCACGCTGGCTGCGGCTTTTACTCGCGTTAGACCGAAAACGTGTTAGAATGAATATTTTCAACGCTCTGTTGGCGCGGTTCAGGCGCAATAAATCGGAGTTTTGATGCCGGTTGATTACTCCAGGTGAAATATGGATACATCGCTCTATCCCTGAAATGAAATACTGCCAAAACAGTGGATTGCAAAGAGAGAATCAGCTCCAGAAGAGCCAAAAATTATTTTTTTCTGCTGGGAAAGTGATGGTGATCATTTTCGGGGATAGTTATGGAGTTATCATAATCAACCATCTTCAAACACGAAAACCGTTATAAAAGCATGCTATATACCAAGCAGTGCCCGCAGTTGGGGGTGGAAAAAGATCATTCAACCAGAAATTAGAAGTTTAGTGTCTTTTTCCGGGTTCTGAGTTACTGAAGAAGCACTAATGACACAGGGTAGCACTGAAGTGCCATCAGTTCCAGGAATTACCCAATTAACTGAAATTTCAATCATACCTGCTGAAAAAGCTGATGCTGACGTACACTCATCAAGGATTGACGAGGTACAGAGAAAATTGATGCTGAAGCATAATTGACAATGTCATCGTTCTTTACTCGGCTCAAGCTAAGAAAACTGCATAGTTTTTTCCCCACGGGTGGTCGTATCATTATTTAGTATCTATGAAGCATGTAAAATTACAAAAGATTACAAATGAGTGAAATGACTCCGAACAGCCATAGAAAAAGGTGTGGAACAAGAAATAGCAAAAATCACAGTGAATTACAAACGAAAATGTTGCACAAAATAATCTGAGGTTAGAAGACAAAAGCAGATTACACAATGAAGGAACGTGTTAGTTTAGCGTGTGTGAGTCCATGAAGGGTAAACAGGAAGGATGTATTGAATTCACACCAGAATTCCTTAATTCACTGAGATTATTGATTTTTCACTCTAGAGTGAAGACACGTGTTCTATTACGTCAGCAAAGATACACAGAAAAGAGGAAATGAATTCGTGCCTGAATTTCTTAACCAGCCTGGAATAGATTGAAGTTATTTTGGCGTCTGTGAAGAGTAAACAGGAAAGAGAAATTGAATTAATGCTAAAAGTTTTCATTAAATGAAATTGCTGATTTGACATTCAATGAATTCAAACAAAAGATTAACACGAACATTAGGGTAATACGTAATTTGGATATTTCAGAAATTACAATGGAATAAGGCACATGTTGTTTAAGCGTTTCTGTGAAAGATAAACAGGAAGGAGGAATTGAATTCATGCAATAATTTCTGAATTCAAATGAAATTGCTGATCTGCTCCTGTATGACTTAAAAATAATGAATAAAACGAATTAGTAATT
Organism: Artemia sp. Kazakhstan ARC1039; assembly: GCA_029168905.1. NCBI lineage: Eukaryota > Metazoa > Arthropoda > Branchiopoda > Anostraca > Artemiidae > Artemia > Artemia sp. Kazakhstan ARC1039. The sequence continues at coordinate 83,748 of JAQQPU010000234.1, read as the reverse complement.
CATATATTTCAAAAATTACAATGGAATAAGGAACATGTTATTTTAGCGTCTCTAAAGGATAAAGAGGAAGGAGGAATTAAGTTCGGGCCATAGCTTCTTAATTCAACTCAAATTGCTGATTTACCACCCTATGACTTGAAACTAAAGAATAAAACGAAAATCATGCCATTAAGTAATTTATATATGTCAGAGGGCATATCCAATCGAACATACCTTGGTTTTTACTGAATTACATAACAACACAATTAAAACAAAAATATAACCACTTGAGAAAAGCTGAGAATTTTTTTTGGTATATATGACGTTATGTGAAATAACAATTTGAATGAATCCGAAAAGCTAAAGCAA
>JAQQPU010000234.1:61162-73400 GCA_029168905.1 Artemia sp. Kazakhstan ARC1039 | reverse complement strand
CACTTAAAGAGCACAACTTACATCATTTTTGCTTAGGGGCAATCGTATCGTATTTGGTATCTATGACGCAGGCGAAATTATAAAAGATGACGTATAATCTGAAAGGCGGAAGAAAAAGACATCGAACAAACGACAGCGAAAAGCACATTGAATCAGAAACGAAAATATTGCACAACAAATTCAGCGGCTGGAAGACAAATATAAATTACAATGACGTCATGCAAAATTATACAAGATTAAAAATTATGTAATCTTACCCTTTCTTTCGTTTGAAATTAAAAAAAAAAAATAAAATATGGACATCAAGCTTCCGCATTATTTCAACACGATCACTGTAATTACTTGACAAGCTGAAGGCAGAAAGTCGAAAAAAACGTTCAGATTTAACGACAAACTAGTTCTGTTACGCTAAGACTATGCGCGGTCCCACGCCTTAGCGGTTACTATGACGAAAATCCAGGAATTGGCCTCCTTGCTCACAAGACATAGCCCCATATCGAGCGACGTCTTGTCGTTTCCTAGTCTGAAACTGGACTCGGGGGACAGAGATTTAGCAAAAGGAAGAAGCTATTACCTTCGTGAAAAATTGTTTTGCAGGGGATGATTCCGAGTACTATTTGAACGGGTTAAAGAAATGGGAGCATCATAAGAAGAAGTGTGTAGGCTTACGAAAGACAATATAAAACATGTAAATTAAAAAAAAATTCTAGTATCTTTTTTAAGTCAAGAGCTTTTCCCACAACCCTCGTATTTTTTCTTAAGTATTTTGCAGTTAGAAGGTCACTCTTACTGGATATAAAACCTAAAAATACCAAGAGGACTGAAGAACATCCCATCTCCTACCTATCTTGCGGAAACTATTGGCCAACGATCTTTGTGATACTGAGTGTACATTCTGTTGGACGTTCAGTTTTACTTTTTTTCTTTCCTAACACGCGACTTTGTACATATTGCCTTAAGTAATCAGCTCAGCTTGCTACATAGCTGCAATTTTTTTCAGTTCTGTCTATTGTGTTCGCAAAAATAAAGAATTTTTGAAATTTTGCTTTTCAGCCGGGATAAAAATTACAACAAAACACAAAGGTAGGAACATTTTTATTGTAAATAGAGCTCAAGTTGACGTTTAGGAAAAATCAAAATAATTTGGAATCAGTGAGGTTATTAATCCTATTAAACAGGGTGCCATCCATTGGGCAGTTTAGAATTTATGGATGGATTCATTTCTTTGTACAATGGGTTCGGCGCTCAGTCCCAATCAGATAAAAAGGGATGAGAGGCAAGGTCTTCCAGGACGAGAGATTTTACCAGCCGCACTTGAGGTAAAAAGCTTCTCGCTAATTGAAGTAATTTTAATATATTCATAAATATCCAGCAAACCTGACACTAAACGGAAGAAAAGTAAAAAAAAAGATAAAAAAGGGATCGTCCATTTTGTTGTTCAGTGACCGGGCGTTGCAGAGTAAGAAGTTTGGCATTTTCACCTTCACTGAAAACTACTCTGGTTCAAGCATTAAAGGGGATGCATGAACAGGATGAGGCACCGGGTTGTTATACCAAGGTCACAGCATGGGTGGGATTTCAAACGGGGGTCTACAGTTACCTACTTTCAATGTCCTTGGTCTACGATTTCGTCTATGGTTCGACGTTTCCTCCGAAATATGCACTGGAATGCTGAAACGCTTATTTCACTTTCCTCCTCGACAACCGCGCCTTTTACGCTTAGTTCGGTGAACTAAGTCTTCAGAATTCGGCAACGTCACAACATTACCATCTGATGGCCTTTTCAGGAGTCAAAATTGCCATAGTGACGATTGTAGATGGCGCTGCGAATGTAGATGTCGCTACTACATGTCGAAGTGAATAAAGTTCGCAACGTCAATTTTTTGAGTATAACTGGTATGAATACTGCACTAAGCAAAGTCAAAAGGGTCAAGTCTTTGATTACTTACAATGCCAGGGCAAGAAAATAGGAACACTATCACTAATAAGCTAAACTAGGCATGGTTGCGAAGCAGCTGTTCAGCGATACGCCATCTATCCACCTTCAAATGAGCTCCATAAGAGCTATCCAATTTGAGCTCCATATTCATTAACCTGGCCTCGGATTTACACCTCAGAGATTAAACCCTCACCATGGTCTCCTAATTACATGAGCTCAACAGCATATATATATATATATATATAAAAAAAAATGCCTCTTAGACTTTAAACAAAAAATAACCTGAATATTTGAAGGAAATCGCAACATCAGAATGCCAAAAAAACACAAAATTTTGAAGACATATCAACATCACAGAAAAAATACCTTTAACTCTTAGAAATAATGTAAACAAAACATCAACAAAATTTCGTCAAAAAATACCGCCCATCACTCTTCAGCTAGTGCTTTATTCTTCAATTTTGACTGAGGCTAGAAGAGGAAAAAATTGTAAATATTGTATAAGTCATTTCTTACATCACACTGTCTCTCTATTTGTTTTAAGAATTCAAATACACAAATATAGAAGTAACAGATAAAACCTTTGATTAAAATTGATTTAGAACTGCAAATCTTGTAGTAAAAAAAAAAGGAAAAGAAAAAAAAGAATAGCTCATTAATACTCAAGCCTAGATTCATGCTGATCGTTTTCAAGGATCGAAATGAAAAGTTTTTAGTGCAAACAAAAATCAGCCTCTTTATAAAATCGACATAAAATAAAGATCACACGCTCCTTCTTTTCCAGCGACTTAACGAGTCTTTAAAAAAGAAACACCTCAAGTGTTTGTCAAGGACTGTTCTAGTCGCTTTAAAGCAAAGGCGAGATAGCTAAACTAGCAAGTAATAGGTTTCACGCTTCGATCAGTCTTTAATAGCTGATAACAGGTTTATAATTACTCTAGTATCGAGTGGCAAAGCGGGTGACTGCTGCTCTGCTGCAAACCATTAGCAAATACAGAGGTTAAAGTAATTGCCAAGAGAACTAGCCAATTGCAGCTATGAAGCCTGTGGAACGTTGTCATTTGCTTATCTATGGAGGGACTTATGAAAAGGGTTTTAAACTGCATCAATTTCGAGTCTACAATTAAGAGGAAAAATGCAAAGAAATTAAGTGGAAAGGACTTGCAGTTTGGAAAATCAGCTTTTATTAGTGATAATGTTAGTAGAGAGGTGCGCCAACTTAGAAAGGAATTGGTGTTGAAAAGAAAATGTTTGATGGAGAGGTGTTGAGTGCTGGATACCACCCGTGGTACCGCTGGTTCTTTCTGTTAAATCTGCAGGTAACGTTGAAAAGGTTGAATGGTTCAAAACATTAAAAATGTAAATAGTGGCTTTGAGCTAGTTATTTATAGTGTTTGTATTTTTTTCGAGGTTATATGAAAAGTTATTAACTATGAAGGTTATTAAATTTTGGTTTGCTTATAAATGAAGTTGTGTGCCATATTAAGCCCACTAAGATTTTATTTAGGGAGTTGATATGCGTATACATATCGACCGGTTTGTTTATTTGTTTTGTTTAATTTTTGTTTCTTATATTTATTTTATTAAGATAGTTAATACTTCCTTGGATGTTGTAAGATCTAGAAGTTATGGTTTTCTACTCCTCCTTTGACTTTCTCTTGCCCATATTTGATTTTGGATAATGGCTAATTTAACTAGTAGGTTGAGGGAACTTGAAAGGAGCCCACTGGACGTGTGTGGATGTGTGGATTCCCGGTATGCTTTTTGTGTGAGATGTGTGATTGGGAGAAAATGAAGGAAATGAAAGTCTACAACATGAACTACCAAGGGATAAACATATCATATGAGTTCCTTGATGAGCTATGTCTTAAAACAGGGCCGTATATCGTGTCCCTAACGGAAACTTGGACGCATATCCTGGCCCTGACGGATTATAATATGTATATGCAAAATGGGGTACTACACCAACGTGGTGGTTTTAGCTGTATATGTAAAAAATGGATTTAGTGTACATTTTAGGTCGGATTAGGCGGTTAATTATGAAATGAAATTTGAGTCTATGGTTCTTGATGTGAGTAATCAAATAATAAGTTTATGGTTGTAGTAATTTACAGACCACCTTCAGGCAGTGTTGAGAAGTTTATCGAGCTGATTGATGAATTTCTGGGAAAGTTGCCGAGTTCAAGAATGCCATGTTTTATTTGTGAGGATTTTAATATTGATTTAAATATGGTTGATAGAAATAGTAAGGTAAGACATTTTGTTAACACAATGTTAAGTTTTGGTTTTTATCCTGCAATTAAAATATGCCCACGAATAACAGAAACTTTAGAGTCTATAATTGATTATATTTTTGTAAATATTAACTATTTGCGCCCTACAGTAGTTATTAATAGTGTATCTGACCATTTTGGGGTTGCAAAATCTGTACCTGGAATAATTGGTCCAAAGCCCAAGAATAAAAGTATGTCAAAGGTGCCTTTTGTAGATGGAAATGTGTTTTTGAAGTTTAAGCGGAAGCTTAAAAGTGCAGATTTTGAGTTTCTTCAGGATAGGACAGGTATTGATACCCAATTTGGTAAATGATATGAAAAAATACAATTACTATTTCAAGAGTGTTTGGAGTTTAAAAAGAAAAAGCAAATATACAAGTTGCCAATTAAACCTTGGATTACAAAAGGATTACTAGCCTCAATGGAAAAACGGCAGTGATGAATAGAAGATGCGCGACTCATGGTTCAGCATCTGATAAAGAACATAAGGAATTTAATAGAAAGTTAAAGTCTTTTAGGAAAAGCAAAAATGGATTACTATGCAAATAATAATAATAATAACATTTATTCACCTACCATCTACAAAAATAGATTATAGTGGAGCACTACAAAAAGAAAAAAGAAAAGAAGAAGAAACCAGCTTCAAAAAGATAAAGATACAACGCTCAGTGTAATTCACGACACTCAAGTAAATGCAGGTGAGAAACGTCGTCTATCTAAATTAACTTTTAGCAGTGAATTATTTCGAATGCTAGACCATTGTTTGGATGGCTCCTTAAGATCATATTTTTTAAGGCAGGAATTCCTATAACGCTTGGGTATGTACAGTAAAAATTTTGCAAATTTATAGTAGCACTTTTTGACGTTTTCAGTGTCTCTCACTGACAGCATGTGGGATTCAGGTTATGTGTGGTGAGCAGACTGAACAATAAATCGAGGCAAGAGATTTCCTGGAGTAGCGTCCGCGATTCGGCACTACAAACACATAAGCACATTTAATGGCTTTAGTTGTTTGCTTAACAATTGCTTGTCTAGTTTTAATAATTAGATTTAGCAAAGAAATCTAAAGATTACGAGGAGGCCCGGCTAAAACTTGGCAACTAATTAAGTCGCTAATAAGCCCAAAGAGTGGACGAACAACTCCAACTAATTTTCTATGGGAGTAGGATAGTGTTGTAGCTAATAACTTGTGCACCCACTTTTCAGAAGTAGGGCTAAAAATATCGACATCTGTGGAATGCATAAATGGTGATGTACGAATTTTCTTCCTAAAGCAAGTGATACAACCATTTATCTTCAACCAATGAGCTCGCGTGAACTTGAGGATATTTTAAAAGGTATGAAAAAACTGGCAGCTGGAATGGACTTTATAATCTTTCAAATAGTTCAAAAAATGTACACAATTATATCTAGTCATCTGTTGTACCTTTTTAATCAATGTTTTGAATTTGGAGTGTACCCTAATTGCTTGAAAAGTGCTTTGGTTATTCCTCTATATAAAGGAGGTGACAAGGAAGAAAGAAAAACTATCGTCCGATATCTCTATTTCCAGTGATTTCTCGTATTAAAAAAAAAAAAAAATTGATTTATAGACGACTGATGGATTACTTTGAAAAAAGATGTTTCTTTCACTCTTGTCAATTTGGTTTTAGAAAAAATATATCTACAGAGCATGCTTTATGGTTTTTGGCAAAATTTGTTAACGATTGTCTTGATTTAGGTTTAAAGATGGCTTCAATTTTTCTAGATATTATGAAGGCTTTGAACTGTGTTGATCATAATATTTAATTGGCTAAGCTTGTAAAATAGTTTTAAAAGTTTGATATTGATTGCTTTCGTTTCTAGAAGGAAGAACGCAAAGAGTACGGCTGGGCGAAATCCTGTCAGAAGAGATGGTAGTAAAGTGCGGTGTGCCACAGGGGTTTCTTTTGGGTCCCCTATTATTTCTTGTATTCATTAATGATCTAAATGGATGCCTAAAACAACTGCCAACTCTAAGGTACAATGATGGCCCGGTGCAAGCAATACTTCCAAGTTTTGCTGATGATACTCAGTTTACAATGGCTGCGAAAACAGAAGCGGATTTGGAAAATGGCATGAAACAAGGAATGGTGATAATCGAGAGGTGGATGCGAGTGAACAAACTGCTTGTTAATCAGAAGAAAACAGTGTTCATGTTACATGGCAGAAGTGCAAATTACTATCCATGGATTGAAGAAGTTGAGTTAGAAAGTGAAAGTACAAAACCGACAAGTATTGTAAGGTATCTTGGTGTGATGGTAGATGAATGCCTAAGTTTTAAAGATCATATTGCATTTAAAAGTACTAAATTAGCCAAACATACTGGAACTCTGCGGAAGCTGGAATATGTTTTCCCCAAGAAGGTTATTAGAATGTTATATTTTTCTCTTATTCATCCGTATTTCTTATACTGTGTTACAGTTTGGTTGTCGACGTTCACTAGCCATTTGTATCCGCTCCGTGTGTTACTAAATAAAGCTGTAAGAGTTTTGGCCAATTACTTGTCCCAGAATTCGGCAAAATCAAGGTATCGAAAAATTTTACCATTTTTTGGTAAGGTTAAATTTTATGAAATTTGTTTATGTACAAATTTTTTTCTAATTTGTTACCTGCGTGTTTTTCGGAATTTTATAATGAAAGGGAACATAGTTGTCAAACTAGAAATGTTGAATTAGTTAAAACGCCGGTTCCAATTGCTACCAGATCTAAATTTTCTATTAGGAATATTGGTCCTGAAGTCTGGAACAGGCTTCCGGCGGAAGTAAAAGGTAAGAAGACCCTTGAGGAATTTCGTACTTCTTTGCGATGAATTTGTTTTAACCAGTATTGTAGACATGGGTTGAGTGATTGCTTTGGGAGTGAGTATATGCTTGTGAGTGTTACAAGAGAAATTGATTTGTGGGTTGATTGAGGTGAGTGTCGGTATCTGAAAGGAAGCATGATGAATCATAGAGTGTGAGTGTGGGATTCCTTTAAGTTTCCTGTAAAAATATATTATCTTTAGAATGTTGATTACTTGTTTAGTAAGGGTGGGGGAAAGGAGGAGGAGTCAGAGAGTTTTTTTCCCCGAGGAAGTGTATTAGTGTATTAGTTGTTGAAGTGTCCCTTATTTGGGTCGTCCCAAACTCGCTAATATGCGTTGGGACCTATTTTGATACTGTTAGCATTATATGCAGTTTTGTTTTGTTAGTATTGTACGGAGATTTCTATATTGTGTTTTTTTTGTGACCCATTTGTTAATAAAGAAACAAAACAAAAAAAAACCCCTAAAATTGACCACAATTTAGTCGATTTTGTTGGCACGGTCAAGACTTTCAATGTTCTTCAAGTACACATACTGCTTTAAACTAATGATATTGTCAAACAGTTCGTGGCAACGAACTGTAAGTGAAGAGCGACCCGGCTCAATAGTAACCGAAACTCTAAAAAACGGAATTTTGATACCAATAGATACATCAAAAGAATAATATTTTTACGGTGATTTCAAATATATAAGTTTCATCAAGTTTAGTCTACCCATCAAAAGTTACGCGCCTGAGAAAATTTGCCTGATTTTAGAAAAAGGGGGAAACACCCCCTAAAAGTCATAGAGCCTTAACGAAAATCACACCATAGATCTCCTATCTGCAAAAATGTGGAATTTTGTATTTTTTGCAAGACCAAAGATTACGGATGCGTGTTGACTTTTTTTCCAGGGGTTATTGTATCGACCCAGTGGTCCTAGGATATCGCGGGAGGGCTCATTCGAACGAAAATCAAAAGTTCTATTGCCCTTTTTAGGTGACCCAAAAAAATGGAGGGCAACAAGGTCCCCTCCCACGCTCGTTTTTTTCCCCAAAGTCACCCGATCCAAATTTTGAGATAACCATTTTGTTCAGCATGGTCGAAAAATATAAAAACTATGTCTTTGAGGATGACTGAATCCCCCACAGTCCCCGGGGGAAGGGCTGCAAGTTATGAACTTTGCCCAATGCTTACATATAGTATTGGTTATTAGGAACTATACAGACATTTTCGGGGGGGGGGGGGTGGGGTCGGAGGTTACGTGGGAGGATATTTCCATGGAGGAAGTTTCCAGGGGGAAGGAACTTTGCTATGAAGCGCGCACCGGATTTCCCAGCATTATCTAAAAAAACGATCGGAAGTTAAATAAAAAAACAAGTTTTTCAACTGAAAGTAAGAAGCAACATTAAAAATTAAAACGAATAGAAATTATTACGCATATGATTGGGTTAGCCCCCAAGTCAATACCTCGCTCTTTACACTATTTTTTTTTTCATAATAACTATTTATTCTAATTAACGGCCTTTGTGATTAAGGGTCATTTTTAAAGGATTGGAACAAAATTCGAACTTTAGTGTAAAGAGCGAGGTATTGACTAAGGGGTGAACCCCCTAATATACGTTAATTAAAAATATATGAATATAGAAGTTCGCTACGTAAGTTAATTCGTAAGTTACGTATATTTATCACTAATAAAAACGTTCGTAAATAAAATTAAACAACTTTCGAGAAAGCCATTAAGCCAAAAAAAGTAGAATTAATTTGCAAATTTCGCTTTAATTATTCATATACGGTGAGCCAAAATCAAAACCTGCATTAATTCACAAATGTACAGAAATTAAATAAAAAAAACAAGTTTTTTTTAACTGAAAGTAAGGAGCGACATTAAAACTTAAAACGAGCAGAAATTATTCTGTATATGAAAGGGGCTGTCCCCTCCTCAACGCCTCGCTCTTTACGCTAAACTTTGACTCTTTCTCACAACTCTACTTTTTAAAACAATAAAAAACTTTAGCGTAAAGAGCGCGGCGTTGAGGAGAGGACAGCCCCTTTCATATACAGAATAATTTCTGTTCGTTTTAAGTTTTAACGCCGCTCCTTATTTTCAGTTAAAAAAAATTTTTTTTTTAATTTAATTTCTGTTCAGGACTGTACAAACGAAAAGGAAGCACAATTATCTGAACCAGTGTTGAACGTCATAGCAGAGAATCCATTTTATTACAATACAAATATTCTTTTGTTTTTTCATTTAAATTCACTTTACGCCGTTCATTTAAAGGTAATCATTTTTAAAGCTTTAAATTTGAGTGAAATGAGTGAACAGGCTAGCTGTTTTATTTTTATTTCATTGGTCTTATTCCCTGAATGTTCGCAAACTGAGGTACTAGAAACTCATTGATAGTTACTTTTCCCTTATTGGTCAGCATCTCTTTGATCAGTAAAAGAGGCGAGTTTACCTTGTCTTCGCCTTGGGTGTTTGGTAGTTTTCACCCTATTTTCATCCTAATTCTTTTGGCCCAATATTTAAAAGTTAGTTTTGCTATATATGACGAACGATTATTCCGTAAAACAGGCTAGGCTGGACAAAAGGTGGTTAGAGCTGACAGAGTGTCACCTTGGTTGAAGATATTTTCCAAGAAAGAGGGGAAATATTACAGCAGTGGTTTTCTTTTGGCAATTTATGGCTTGGCAATTATGGGCTAAAGAAGTTGGTCTTTAAGAAAAGGTAGATTTTAATCGAGTTCTTAGTGATAGCGACATTTACCAATATTGGTAGCTAATGGCTATCACACCTTCAATATTAATGGCAGCAATTTGAACTCACGTTTTCCAAAGGTTTGTGCTAAATTTAGCCCCAAAAAGAATAACCAACAAATTCTACTAAAACAACAGCGAATTTAACACTGTTTTTTTTTTTTTTGAGATTTGTGACAAAGCCTTTAGACAGTTAAATTGGAGAAAATCTTGGGCTGTGACAATACAAGAAATTAATAGATAAAACATTATCACAGAAAGAGCATTAAAGCGAAATTCCGGTACTACGCAAGTTGTGAAATTTAGAGGGGTTTTTTGAGCTGATTTATTGGAAATGCACTATTTGATACAATTTTAAGGACAGGAGATTATATTATTATTTGTGGAGCGATGTAAAACGGCAAAAATTTTTCCGTGAATCTGTTTAGGATGTTAGGTATATCAGCACTTTTTGGTGTAATCTACCTTATTATGGATTGTATTGCAGCAAATTACTGAGAATTTTACTGTGTAGCGTAAGTAATATATCGGGTAGATATCCGGTTTTGGGAAACAGTGCACTTTTCCTCTGTGATTTATGGTTTAGTTGGTCCAACAGCATATTATTCGCGTGTTTTGATAAGTTTGATAAGCGTGTTTTGATCGTATCGCGCATCGCTGAGAGTCCGCAGTAGTGTATTGGGTATCACATTTTTTCCGTGTGGCAATTATTGTTTTCGCCACTGAGATCTGCTAGATAAAATGTATAAAAAAAGTTTATGTTGTCGGGGAATTTCTGGGGGTAATATTTCATCACAGGCAACCTATGCCTCACAAAAAGTTAATGCTGCTACCCAAACACAAACTCAAGGTATTGCTATAGATAATAAAACGTCGCATCGCCAGAACAATGTTCCTATAAATCAATTTCAAGAGATGGAGGCGCGTCGGATGACATATTATAACATTGAAAAAACTACACTTTATTGCCTTTCACTGGGGGGAGACGGTAAAGGTCAGGCCCACCAGTCTAAGGGGAAAAACACATGTAACTTTGGTGACAAGGGGTAGGATTAGTGATCCGTAGTCAAGATGTACAAAGAGGAATGGTGAATCCACCCTGTCTAGAAAATTAAACATTAGACATTCAAGTTCAAAATGAAAATACTTTTGTATTTTAGGGATTTTCATGTCACCTCTCAGAAAATAACAAACTTCAACCCTTGTATTGCCAGGATGAAGAAGCACCCCGAAATGAGGCACCTAGTATGCCATAACAAAGTTCAAAAGACGTTTAGAGTCCGTGCTTTCCCTCGAATTTTTTGAGAGCACAGAGTTCAATACGAGAAATCAATTGTAGGAATTCAGTTCCCGTTCAATGATGATTTGTTTGTTTCGTAGGCAAAAACATATAAAACTAACAGCTAGAATAGATTTGAAACGATAGTTCAATTGCACATAACGTATACAATGAGACGTCAATGTGAGAAATCAAATACTGGAATCCAATTCCTGGTTGAAGATTATTTATTTATTTTTCTGGTGAAATTGAGAAAAAGTAGAAAAGACAAAAAAGCAGCAAAGAGAGATTATAATTTAAAAATCAAGGCTAAAAACATATACGAGTGTTCACTTCCCATTTGAAAATTACTTGTTTGTTCCTGCTATGCAAGTAAGGAAAATCAAAAGAGAAATGCAAAACTCATTTAATTTAAAAAATTAGTCTGCGTGTGCAGAAAGCAATATTCTACTGGAGTCATTTCCGTCAGCTCGCATCTGCGGTAGGGGAAGAGAGCTTAAGGGGGAGGAACTTTGCCTTCTTAGCGGTCTTTCCTATCAGCTTTCAGAGGTGCCTATCTCTAGCAGGTGTGACGGAGCTCGTATGGTTCTCAGTGATGATGGGTAGTTTCCTCAGCCAACAACTGATTGTGACCAGTTGCGATTACCTTACCAAGACCTAGCCTTACCCAACAATGATCCAAGGGGATACTCTTCCCCATTACCAGTCACTACTTATACCCCAAAACCTTATCCTGCATCCGTATACTCAATTCTTACCCTCTGTTGGTATCGACATTTGTTCACTACATGGCTTTCCAATGGGGTAGAACCCAAGAAAGTTAACTTCATTTTTTCTTGAGATTTGTATCCTATACTCCTCCATCTCAATCTTTCCTGCGAACCTTTGTAATTTTTGCCATGAGTAATTTTAAACTATCCCAAAGAGCAAGTTTTGAATTGATTCAAATGTGGATTTTGTTTCCACTGATGGAGGTAAGACGCTAGAGGAGCAAATCCCTCCTGACACCTGATATAGTACCATCCCTATTCTTCGTTTGCCATAAATGCATATTCACGAGGGCGATTAAGGGTTCTTCCTTAATCGCGCTAAAGTCTCTTGTTATTGATGACCCAGATCATTTAACACTTTGCCCCTTTTTGGTTGTTCCAATTTTATTGATGGCCAGTTTGATATATATATATATAT
>JAQQPU010000234.1:7578-47490 GCA_029168905.1 Artemia sp. Kazakhstan ARC1039 | reverse complement strand
ATATATAAAGAAAGAAAAACGAGCAAAAATGGGGTTTTTATAGGCCAAATGAAGAATATACTATATATACAAATATACTATATATATGTTTCAGAATTTCTTGAGCAGCATAAAAACAAATATTTTGCTGCTAAATCAATTAGAGATTCATCTGTAATGTATGCACTCTGCCTTATTGGTTTTTTAAAGACAGAGATGATAATAGATCATCTCCAGTTCACTGGTACATGTTGTTTTTCCCAAACTTCAAATATCATCCGGCAGAGCTCCTGGATGGCTGAGAGGAAGACCTTGGTATAATTGAAGTGGTATTGAGTTTTGTAGTTCTTCAGGAGTAGCAAGATCCCACTAGTTTCACCAGTCTTCGGTAAATCCAATCGATTTGCGGAGTTACCATGGGAAATCAGGATAATTGATGACTGTGACCCAGATTTGAGTGCAACACGATTAAGTTATTTCAGATATTGTAAGCGTCTCTTATATTTGCCAAAATCCGTTAGAATCTATTTCACTATTAAAACGAAGATGCAATTAATATTCTAAAAAGTTTGATAGTTAAACATAAGTTGGTCCCAAATGTTTTTAAATCATTGGCCATTTTCCCCACAGTCCAGTTTAGTGTATTAATATTAGTTGTGTAATCTTCTAGTATGTTCCCGCTTTTAGCGGATAAAACAGGTTACAGCAGTTTTAAGTACAGTCCTTTCTATTTCTTAGGTCAAATATACTCACTTTAACACCGCTACATACAACTTACCGAGGAGTGTAAAAAAGGAACTTTACAATGGGAATTCATAATGTGGGTTTTTCTTTACAGCTAAGTAATGTGAATTAATGGAACAAGGTACGCGGCTTAGTAATTCACTGATATACTAGTAGAACAGAATAAATCTCAATAGAATATATCCATACTTCAAAACCACTCCTGAAAGATCAGAGAATCTTATCTCTTGAAAAAAGAAAGGTAAATAGACAGAAAAAGAGTCAGCGTTGCCAGTCAACTTTTTCAGTTTTGTGCAAGGTTTGATGATGAAAGGTTAAGTTAAGTTGGGTTAAGTTAAGTTTTTAACCCATTTCTGAGGTTTATAACCTAACATAACCTAACTTTAACTTTTTACAATCAAAGCTTGCATAAGACTGAAAAAGCTGATTCGCAAAGATAATTGAATCTAAGCAGAGAGAAAGGAATTTCAGACATTCACTGACGAATTTCGACATATAGGTGTGTGTGTGAGTAGAGAGAGAGAGGGAGGGAGGGAACGAGGAAGAGAGAGAAAAAGAGGGAGAAAGAGCGTAACAGAAAGAGATAGAGGAAGAGTGATCAGGGAAAGTGAAATTAAATGAAGACAAACCTAGATACACTTTTTTAAGCATAGTTTATAGCTTAACTTACCTTAGCATTCACTGTAATATTGCCAGCCATAGCAGACTCAATGAACATGTGCGCTATGCTTTTTGAATTAGCCTTCAGTATAGGAATCTTCAGAGTGATTTCTTTCGTAGACAAAGAATCTTCAATGGACGACAAGGAGGAGGCAACTGAAAAACGGAAAGTTTTAAAGGCTTCAGATGCAAAACCATAGAATTATGAGTTAGGACATCTTACATCTAGATCATTTATTACATCTTATCTATGTGGTTCAACCATAAATTACCATTTTATTTAAATAGAGTTTAAAAAAAAAGAAGAATATTTTCAGGTTCAAAAACATATTGCTCAGTTGAAATAGAGTTTTACCTTTACATGTTGGGATGAGAATAAGGACAACTTCTCCTTCAAGATACCCAACACACCCCTTGGGACAAAAGGTCTTAAATCCGAAAAGCAAACTTTTTAATAATCTACTTCCCGTTGATTAAACAATTATTATAACAGTTTATTTGAAAAAGAATGTGGAAATTGGTGAACAGGTTATAAAACATTATCAATATATTCCCAGAGGGCAAAGTTTAGTTCAACCCATTTTGGAAGCTTTGAAATGCGCAGCTATAAAATGAGAAATTCTCAAATAATATTTTTAAGCAAGAAAGGGTTGATGTCGTAATTCGGCCAAAGTTAACAATACCAATTCAAACTAAAACCTCATTCTTAATTCACTGTAACAGTAATAGGATCAATTTATTACCAGGAACTGACATTCAAGTGTATTACTCTGCTGCTTCTTCTATATTTTTTTCTTCTTTTTTTATGCTAATCAAAGATTATACAGTACTTAAACAGAACTTACTTCTAACATCGTACCCAACTGGCTGTTTCTCAAGGTGAGAAGATACAAACAGTTCAATTGACTCAATGTCAGCTGATTCATTGTTAATACAGCAAATAGTAATATGATACCAATCTTTACTAAGGGCAGGCTGGTCGTGATTGAATTCTAATGCTACTTTAGCCTTCCTGGGTCTTATTTCTACAGTTGGTTGTGGCATCCCTTCTCTAACATAATATGCATTCCATGGTCGCCTGAAAAAAAAATAAAAGAAAAAAAAACACAACAAAAAGACAAACAGTATGAAGAAAGTACTTCTGCACTAAGCGTAAAAGACAAATCAAAAGAAATCCCTTTAACAATTTTTTCGCTATCATCACTATTATGGCAAGACATAAATGTGGTTTTGTTAATCTCAACTTCACCCAACTTCATCTTGCTCTCCCCTGCTCACCCTGCTCTCCGTTGGGGATTTTTTTTTTTTTTTTGCTGTATAGAGTAGACTAAATAAAACAGATAAAGCATAAAGCCACAGTTCAATAAACCAATTTAATGCATCTGCTCAAGAAACATACGATTTTTTTTGTAATTTCTGTTCTTTTTTTAACGAGCTTCTGGGATGAATACCTTAAAGCTAAGAAATTTAACATCCTTAGCTATAACAAAAAAAAAAAAAAAAAAAAAAAAAAAAAAAAAAAAAAAAAAAAAAAACAAAAAAAAAAAAAAAAAAAAAAAAAAAAAAAAAAAAAAAAAAAAAAAATAAAAAAAAAAAAAAAAAAAAAAAAAAAAAAAAAAAAAAAAAAAAAAAACCTTCACACATGAAAATTACGGGTAAAGCAACTAATACATGCCCCTACCAGAAAGAAATTCGTTTTGTGGTGACCAATCCATAAGGAAACCTACTACATTCACGTAGCTCATGAGGAGTTTCGAGAGCTTTTATAGATGTACGAAGGCCGTAGATAATCTCAAAGTCGCGGAGATGTTGGCTCATGACGGTATACTTATTGCTGAGACTTCCAGTCCTGGGCTTATAGACAAAAAAATTCCATACAATCATTGTGGTGCCTCACATCCTTGGCTGACTTTTTTTATATGAACAGTTCTGTTGATTTTGATAGGAAAGATGTAAATGGGGATATTCGTTACTAACTTCTTCTGTTTTTCTATGCATTTTGTCTTGGTGGCTGAAAATTCAAATCGGGATAGCTACTTTCTAATTGTCCGACCGATCAAGCACGACTTACGAGTCATAGTTTCAAGAGTCATAGCTCTTGTGTTGGGCTGATATGGTTTTTTTTTAGAAGCTCACTAAATTTTGAACACTAGACTACTGGTTCTGACTGCCAGGATGACTCTAATTAGTAAAATCCTTTCTACATGTTTCGTGTATCGTTTCGTCGTTCAACTGCAGATCGCTTGAATTCTTCTCGACCAATCCTAACTAAAGGTTATTTTCCTTTTTCACACAGCAGACACTTCAAATAGTTAACGAGGTGGTGACAGCCGGTAATTTTCAAAAGGAACAATGGCCACTTCACACTCGACGCATAAACAGATTAAATTGTCTTGGGTAATACCCTGAGACTGTGAATTTCCCGTGTTTTTTAATTTAAATAAAAATAAGAAAAAGTTCCGGTCAGAAGGAAGAAATGTAAGCATCTTTTCGATGTGAAGTGGGCTTAAAGTATAGTGCATATGGGCATAGCAAGGATACACTAGAAAAGCCTACGTTAGCTCTGTGTTTGGTAGTTTTGTATTTTGCATAGTCGTGTGGCTGTTAGAGCACATATTTCATTTGGAAGAAGCTGAAAAGTTCCATGATACGGTCAAGTTTAAGTTTTACATACAAAATAAAACATAAAAAACTTAATTTCTACCGGCTTACAACGGAATAGCAGCTAGTCTGCAAAAATTTGATTTTTTGGTTCTTTACAAAGTCAAAGACATAAGGCTACAAAACGTTTTTAAAAAGAAATCACTCAGGAAACAGCGCAGCTATAAAGAAATAACACGTGTTATTTAATGTTTTTCATGGTAGAGGCTCAGATTTCGTAAAAAAAGAAAATATTGTCTGATTCACTAAAACCTTTGGTTTGAGGAGATAAAATTTGCATGTTAACCAAGGACGTCTCCCAGAAAAAGACGCTTTCTGGGAAAATTTTAAGATTTTGAGTCGATTTTTTTATTTATTTTAGCCCCAGTAAAAATAGGAAACGTGCCTATAGAAATTGTTCTATTACCTGTTAAAAATTTCTATTTTATATGTTTTTAACCACCTTTATTAGTTTTTAACCACCCTTAGCTTCAGAAATTAGGGCTGCACTACTCATTTGTGAAAATGTGATGCATATCTTCACCTTGTTGGTGGCTCAGAGATAATGTCTAGCTGAAAGAACAGTCTTACTAAGCGCGTAAGCGCAAACAAGACATGAGAAAGTATTACAATCGATCTTTTTTCACAAATGCAATTGTTTTTAACAACTTCTTTTTACGGCTTTTTAATGCAACAGGCGGCGACATCAAGACAAAGCAACATGCTTTAGATGTCACATTAGTTGCTTCATTTCCTATCTGAATCTTATACTCATCATTGCGCATCGTTACTGTGAAAACATCCAATAGGATTCATTACGATGTCCCTATGACCAGGTCACCGGTATATTTAGAAAATAAGTAACACCCTCAAAAAAAATATTTCACGACTAAATATAAATAAAATCTTCAAAATAAATAGAAGAATTTCAAAATAAAATAAAAAAGTAGTGTCTTGAAGAAATTTCGAGAAAAAAAGCAAAAACTCCCTAGAAATACTTGAAAAATGTAATATTTCTTGGAGTTAGAGATCCCTAACTTGTGCTACACTTGTCTTAGCCTAAAACAAAAAAGACAGAAAAAAGTAAACATCTTTGGAATTCAGAATATATGTAATTGGTTGTAATTCACTTTCAACTTCAGAGTTTCCGAAAAATAAACTGTACAACGGAGTCCTTATATGGCAATTTTAGGCTTAAAAAGCAACCTGTTCTACACGGTTGGGAGCCGGTGCGCCCAAATATTCTGAATCAGCACAATCTTTTACCCTAAAAACCACTCCCAAACCAACTACAGCAGTTGTGTGCAGCCCCCTGAAGGATACAGGCCTTGGGATCACATACCATATGGATTCTGTAGTACAGCTGAGGAATAATCTCTGCTTTGGGCCCGGTGTTTGATCTCAGCTTCCACAGGGCTGATAGGAAAGGGGACCGATCGGTTAAATTAATTCCCACGAAACATCTATGGATGCCCTTAGCAACACAAATGGCCGAGGAGGAGCTATTTATACATATTTTCTTTTAATTATTATCGAAGGACTGTCTTCGACGTTTTGTATCGATTGCACTTTGTTTGTCTTTCCATTCAGAGCTTTTGCACAGTTTTGTACAAACCAGCTTGGAATAAACTTAATAGCCTTCACTCCAAGTCTTCTGCGATATTGTAAGCAGCTCCAAGTTAGACACGACCTTGCATTAAAGAGAAACAATTAGAGCCTCCGAAAATATAGATGGCATACCCTATCAGGTACCTATTACCACTTCTAGCCTTCCAACAGCTACAGAATTGTTCAACAAGGACACACTTTTTATTTAAGTTAACATCTCAAATTGAATTCTGTTTTCTTAATATCAAAAATTTACGCAGCGAACAGAGTAAAAGCGATTACCTACAAAGATTATACAGACAAAATGCATACCTTGGGGCGTTTAGCTCAGGGCTAATTTTCAAGGGGATAAATTCTTCAGCTTGGAAACCTTCACTATGAAAAAGAACATAGCGACCACTCAAGTTCCCCATAAACGTAGATACAGAAAGAATCTGAAAGAAAAAGAATTTAACTCACACATTTAAGCCGTTATAACATTGAATTGAAATAAAATACGGCAGAGCTATTCGCGACCCTCGTACCCACACTTTATATGTGAAATCGGTGGTAACATTTAATCCAAGAGTTCTTCACGTCCAGTCACTTTTCCAAGCTGCTTCGAATGGCACATACCTGAAAAATCTTCAAAAACTGAGGCAGCACAGAAGTTGTGCCTAAGTAAAGAGCCATTTATGGATACGCCGACGATTTGTTACTTATTAGTCGGTCTAAAGTTGGTTTAGTACAGAGTATTAACAAGGCAAGTTCCTCTTTCGAAAAAACGAGTTTATCTCTAAATATCGATAAATGTGAATATTTGTCGTTTAATGATTCGTTAGGTATGGGGGATTTAAATTGCCTTTTTTTTCGTTACATCCCGTATTCCTAGTCTCAGGTGGCTCTGAGGCAGAAAACTGCAGCTGACATTAAAAATAAATTAAAAATAGGTTAGGCTAAGATAGTTGCAAATCATGGTTGTTTTTATAGGCGCAGTCTCGTGAAGTTTCATTAGACATTTGTAATCATGCTAAACTTTTTGTGTCAGGTCTCAACTCTTTGCTTCGAGAAAGTGATCTAAGTCAAAGCCGCGGCTTCATTCGATTGGAAATTGAATGATCTAGTGCCTTTTAAAGAGTCGAAGGTGATTGGATGGCAGCCTCTTGGGTCGTTCTCGAATACCTGCGGCCGCGGAACCCAAAAGACATTGAAGCAAAATTTTGAGATAGTAATTTGTTGAAAAGAGTCACATGATTCAACACATATGTCACCAAGGATTATGGGACCCCGTACCGCCTATGGAAAGGTCGTAATTAATGTGAATTACTAATTGTTTTAAACATGGGCTGAAAATGAAAAAGGGGGACTTGTTCCATGTCAGATGTGCGATTGGCTTGAAACTTTCAGGGATGGTCTCTGGGTTAAAAGGTTAAAATAGTTTTTGAGATGGGAGAGGAGGTAGGGGCCCAGAACTGGGCCATAAGACGTTTTATTCCTTGTCAGTTTAAAACATACAACTCTATGTCCTCGAGCCACGAGGAAATTATTGACAAAAATTCCCGGGTATAGACCCCATCTTCCCAAAGAATGGGGCCCAAAAAAGGTCAAAAAACTTTTCCTTTTCCCGTGAAATGTATATCCTGAAGTACTTGGGCTGAGGGAACCCCAACACAGGAGGATAAACAGAAAAAAAAACATTCAAAAAAGAGGACAAAAAACTTTATTTCTCTAGCCCCATCTCATGGAAGTGTGATCATGGGAACTAGGGAGGGAACTCATGCAAGTAGAAATTCGAGGTTTTAATGGACTTCCAAAAGTGTTTTGAGAGCAATCAGTCTCCCTTCAGTAACCTTTCACCTCCAGTGTTGGAAGGGGTCAAGTGGATCTCAAATTTTTACTAGGGGAGAGGCAGGGGTAGATTAAAACAGTATGTTACTAGATGCTCGAAATAGTATATCTGAAATCAAATGCAGTTTCCCAAATTGCTACAAGATTCTTACGTTATTCGTAGCCAAGAATTTTATTTTTAAGTTGAACGGAACGCATACACTATACAGGTTCAGTTGGATTTTGAAATTGATAGTCAACAGATTTGTTGCAACAGCTGAATCGTAAGTTTGTAAAATTTGGTTTTCTTTTGCTATTTTTAGATACATTTTCTTAATATTTAATACACATTATTGAACGTCAGACAGATTAAAGAAAATACAATCTTTTTTCGGAAAATCCCCCCCCCCCCCAAAAAAAAAGCCTTCTATTGAGACAAAATTTAGCTATAGACTATGTACAAGGTTGGGGAATTGAAGATTGAAACGGAAATGACCCCAAAAATATGATTTATAAAAAAAAATTATGTTATTGCCTATAGGTGGCACGGGGATAGGGGCTATCATTTTAAAATGATAATACCTCATTTTTAAAAATTGAAATCAGGGATGCCAAAAAGCTAATTATTTTTTTCATTTAAAGCGGAGACGGAAGAAAATGATATCAAATTCTCTGGGAAACCATAGAAATATTTTGGTAGACCCAGGGCCCTCCATTGGGACTTGTTTATTGTCTTGGGTATTTCTCATAGGCTACTGGCCTAATTTGGCTTTTGTGTGTGCTCCCTTTTAATTAGATTCCTTGGATTTTATTGAATGCCACGGCGAATCTATTATCTATTATTTCAGCTATTATGCAAGGGTTCTGAAACACCACAGCCATTTCATTTCTACCAGATTGCTACTTCTCTTGATGAATAACGAAGAAGACCAGCGTCCAGCCAGCAACTTGCGAAGTTTTTAACTCATGAATAGTCCCAAATCTGTTGTAAATTATAGCTGAGATTTAAGAAAGATTGATGAAAACATTGATGTTTGCGGTAAATATTGATCGTGCCGGCGGCGCGCCGCCAACATATCACCGGCAGCGACGCAAAAAAACGTCGGCGGCGCGCCGCCGTCCTTCACTTATCGGCGCGGCACTGGGATCTAATGCTAACTACGCGACTTTCTTTTGTTTTATTATATCATCTTAATAGACCGCTATTAAATTCATCATTTTTCTTTGTTTTAATTGTTGGATTTTCACCTGTTTTGCAGCAGCTTTATAAGAACTTACAAACTCACTTTCTTGGGTAAATGAACCGATTGTTTGCGTTTTATCTTTATACCAAAACATATTTGTGGCTGCGGTTCTTGAATAATCATCAGGAAATTTTAATAGATTTTTAATGGTTGTTGATATACCAACATTAACAATAGATTGAATTGCTTTACCATTAATGATATATTCAGCATTTCTAAACAAATTAAACCCATCATTTGTTAAAGTAGCCATGTCTTCAGGACTCATATTCTTCCCATCAGCTAATGTTTATTTTATTTTTGCATGAATACAGCTATCACCGGGAAGGATCCAATATTCTAAATCTTTTGTAATAAAGTTAAAATTAGATAATTCTGAAACATTAACATTTGTTTCTTTAATTTATATGAATTCATATTTCGTTATAGAATTATCAACAATAAGTTTTTCGAATATTTGCCAATAAGGAGCAACAACTTTAACCTCTATTTATATAGAGAAGAAATTTATTAAAATAAGTTTATTTTAAAATTTTCAATCCCCGACCTGTAATCAACGTATTAATCAAATCTCAACCTCTACTACTTATATACTTATTATTAGTTCTGATAGCATCTTTTATCGATTCTTTATTTTTATATACATCCTCTAGTTCTTTTCTAGTTATTGATATTGCTAATGAAAGATTTTAAGCATAACTGGCCATCCATGGCAAAAAACATAAAAGAGACAAAAACCTCAATGAAAACAACAAAACGAGACTGCGGATCAGTAGCGACAATTGTGTTTTATTAATATTACTGGTGGTTTTCTTTGTTTTTAGTTTATTTTGCTTTTTTATCTTTGTTTCTTTTGTGCCTCGTTTACATTCAGACGAAATATCCGCGTCGTTTTAGTTTTTCATCTTTTCTTTCTACTGGCTGCAGTCTCGTTTTGTTGTTTTTTTATTGATTTTTTTCTCTCTTCGTTGTTTTTTTTTTATCTAAATTGCTGATGTATGAATTTCATTATGAATACATGATACCAAAATATAATGAAAGTATTGATTTATGTTACATGGATACGGATACTTTTATTTATGATATTCAAACAGAGGATTTTTAAGAAGATATTAAAGCTGACCTTCAAGAAAAATTCTATACTTCGGATTATAAAAAAGATAACCTTTATAACTTCCCTGTAGTAAAAAAAAAGTGATAGGTATGATGAACGATGAGTGATCTGGAACAATAATGTCAGAGTCTAGAGTATACACTTATTTAAAAGAGGGTGACAATGAAACCAAAGCAAAGAAAAAAATAAAAGGTATTAAAACTAATATCGTCAAAGGTAAAATAACATTACAGAATTATAAAGATGTATTATTCGGAAAAAGTGGAAAGCTTATCAGAAACCCAGCATACCTTAAGAGCAAATAAACATAGAATGTTCTTAGAAAAACAAAAAAAAAGCTCTAGACCCTAATGACACTAAAAGAAAGGTTTTGAAAAATAAAGTAAACACGGTACCGTGGGGAATAAATCCTATAATCAAGTTAGTTAGTTATATATTTAAGTTAGTTAGGAAGTTGAGTGTTAGGAAGTTAAGTTAGTTAAGTACCTAAGTTAGTTAGGTTAGTTAGGTAGTTGAACTCGTAAGGTTAAGTACCTTATCTATTAAAATTTTATATGAAGTAAATGAATCAAATAGCAGCGCCTATTAAAGTATACGACTTTAAAACTTCGAATAATCAATCGTATAATAAACATTCAATAGCACCTCAAATGGCCTCTTCGATTATTGATTTGCGGAAATTCGGGTAGTGGTAATTAAATAATATTCGGGTATATTTCAATAAAATTTATTTATATGCTAAACATCTCGAAGAAGACAAATATCAAGACCCAATTCAAACTATAAACCGTTTAGAAGAAAAAAGGACAGAATATATTGTTTGCAAGTAATGGTAAAAACAATATCATAGAATTAGATGACTTAGACCCTAATTACATGAATTTAGTTATCTTTGACGATTTTGTAACAGAAAAGGATCAGAAAAACATTGAATATTTGTTTATGAGAGGTAGAACATGAATTGCAGCAATAGTATGTATTTCTCAAAGCTATTTTGATACCCCTAAAATCATACGATTAAATTGTAATTATTTTGCATTTTTAAAATATTCTAATCCAGGCGAAATCGATAGAATCAGACAGAATCATGCATCTGACTTAAAAAAGATAAATTTCTTAACTATTGTAATCATACTACAAAGGGTCGTGGATTTTTTACTTATTGATCTGAAAACAAATGAAGAATCTTTAAAATACAGAAAGAACTTTGACATACCATTTCGAAATAATAAAGTTGTTTAATCAATTTATTTGCATAATAAATGAATAAATTTGGGAGTTTAGGAAATAAACCAGTAAAGATAGCAGTGAAAGTAGATTACTCGATGATAATGATAACCTTGATTTACATCGTAAGGGCTTAATTATTTTAGGTGATGCAAAATTAGACAATGATGTTATTACTTTACAAAATATGAAAATTGTTTTAAACAATTTCACGGGTGAAATTGGTAACCAATAAATTCTTATAAATCAAGATTTAAGTAAGGATATTAATAGATTAACTGAAATTTATCAATCACCTCATAATATGTTGACTAGAGTCGATGGTGAAGGATTATTCGTAAAAAAAAAAACACTTTAAATTAACAAAAGAAGATGTAAATGTGGAATTCCTATGGGGGGTAATGCCAGTCCAGTTACAGCGGACCTATTTTTAAATTATTTAAAATACGATTATATGACGGATAAAAAGAATCCAAGTAACATAAAGTATTTGCTCTCAAATAATAAAAGATATTTAGATGACCTTCTGGTGATAAATTGTTCAAATTTTTTAGAGATTTCAAGTTAAAGCTGGAATCCAGCTTTAACTTGAGTTAAAGCTGGAATCCAGAAATGGAAATGGCAAATATGACCATTTTCTAGATTTAGAGATTAATGTGGTACCTAATAATACAATAAATTTTAAAATATATAATAAAACAGACGATTTTAATTTTGAAATAGTTAATTTTCCATTTCCAAAAAGTAATATTCATTCAAATATAACATATTCATCGTATTTTTCCCAACTATTTAGATATGCAAGAATTTGTACTAATTACATCGATTTTAGAAATAGATGTATGTTACTTAGCAAGAAGCTAATCATAAGAGGTTTTTCCGCCAATAAACTTGCTTGACAATTTAAAAAGCTTTGTTTTAAGTATAATCAGCTTTTACAAAAGTATAATAAAAGTTATCAAGATATCGTGAATGATATTTTACGGTAACTTGTTGAAGAAATTTGGTTTATCTTCCCGGTAGTTGAGGGTTGGATTGCGACACTTGTGGCAAAGATTAAGGTGTAATATTCGGAATTTAATTCTTAGAATTTGAGTGAAAGTGAAATTGTCCGGGTGGAGGACTAGTGTTATTTATTTATTTGTATTTAAATCGGTTGAAGGTTTGGCTCTCAGTGTTATTTGAAGGTTGGTTAAGGATGTTTGGAAAAAAAAAAATTTCTGGGGTATATATTTTTATTTTTTGGATATTTTGGATTTTGTTTATGTTTATTCCATAGGTGTCACTACATAGGGGTATGCCAGATTATGGCATGGCGCGCTCATATTGCCTGGGTAATGAAATTTAAGCGCCTAAACCCATTTAGGCAATGAGTTTTCATCTGATGAGCCCCGATATGTGGTGATCACCTTGGGAATATAATGTTTTTGTAGATTTAAGGTGCTATAGCTTGGTTTTGGAACATTGAAGTATGCTTATTGATGCTGATTTTGCTCTATTTTGGACTTGATTTTCGGATTGGATATACTGTTTTGTCCTGGAGAACTGGATGGATGAGTAGGGTCTAGACCTTGTTCAAGTGCTCATTTATTTCAGTTACTAAAGTAGGAAGACAGTTTTTTTTTTTTTTTTTTTTTTGTAAGCCAGGTAATTACCGTAATACACTATATAATAGTTGATACATAAATGGCAAATTTTATAGAGTATACAATTTATCTATCCCCTTTTAAAAAGGAACAAAAGGAATGCTTTAAGGCAAAACGAAAATGTCAAACTCGTGTAAGTCACTGCAGAAAAAAATGATAGAGAACCTTTTCAATTTCTTTTAAGCCAAAGGCAAGTGAATAATGAAAAATTTAAGAAAGAAAATAAAGGATGTGATATTGATGTTTCGTACAAACCGCTGGTTCAAAATGGAGGATTTTTCCGTTTTTAATATATTTAGCTCTTGCGCTTGGAAAAGCTGCTGTAACAATTGGTGCTGCAGCCTTAGGAGCATATGCAGGAAAAGAAATTGTTGATAAAATTACTTTGGAAAATCGGTGGAGCTTTAAGACTTCCTGGGACACGGAAAACCGTTGGAATGGGAAACGTTGAGGTTCCTAAGAAACGTGCAAGACCTAAAAAAATTTGTTGAAAACGTTGAAGTTCCTAAAAGAAGTGGAAGACCTAAGAAAACTTGTTGATACCGCAGTTTCACCCCCTTATCCAAGAAAAAGAAGTGCGTAAAAAAGAAAAACTCAAATGATATCCTTAATAAATATTAATATAACTGCTGAATTACACCACATTCCTTACTTTACAGGCGTATCAGGGCTAGTGCCCTGAGAGTTGTGGGGGAGTGTCCTCCTTAAAAACATATTTTCTATCTGGAAATCAACTACGCTGAACAAAATGGCTATCTCAAAATTTTGATTGGATGTGTTAGGGGAAATGGTGGGCGTGGAAGGGGTGTTAGTTGCCTTCCAATCACTTTCAACTATTAAAAAGGGCACTAGCCACTCCAATTTCCAATCGAATGAGCCCTTTTTCGAAGTTTCTACGACAACTCCTTCGATATGAAGTGCCCTGGTATGAAAAAAAAAAAACAATAATACATTGTGCCAACATCGTTCTTTACTTAGGCAGCGCGTTCTTTACATTGGACTCGTTATTTCAATGATCCTAAATATCAATTTGTAGAATTCTTTGATTCGTTGGGTATTCCACAAGGAAATGAAATAGTACATTTTTTAAAGACTTCAAATAAACCAATTGCTTATCATTCTATTTCAATACTAAATTTAAGTTATGTCAATTGTGGACATTTATGTCTAGAGTATATTAAACAGAGTTTCAAGGGAGTGGATCCCCAGAATTTTATCTAAATTTTATTCCTTAATATAAATTGAAGAAGAATTATAGCAACAATTATTTGTTTATCGTAGCAGTTGTAAATATTATGGAAATGTTAGTAATACTTTCTTAGTATCTAAATTTATATTTAGTGCTTCAGGTTTATCTGCTTTCGCTATGTTACCCCTTATTCTTTTAAGTCTTGGCACTGTTCTGATTGAAATACTTGAAAAATATATAAGAATAGCAGAAAGAAAGGCCTAGACTTTAAAGTCCAATACCGTATCTTTGCCTTTTTTTACGTTTTATCTACCACTAATATTGCTTCCAAAGCTATGGGTATCAAGTCAAAAATTTCAGTGAAAGTTGAAACAATGCTGAACTAAACCAAAACACACTATGTGCATGCAGGTTGTCAAAAGCACGTATCAGCAATGCGATAGGAAATGTTCACGGAAATAAGTTGAATCTTTCGGCGTGTGTTTAGGGGGATATTGAAAAAAAAGTGTTATGTGCATACTGCTACTGATACTACTTCTACTGACACAGAAAATATTGGTACTACTGAAGCTAAAGGTCATGAGGTGAAGTTTTCAGGGAATGGTTAGGGGGATGTTCAACTAAAGCCAAACTCACTATGAGTACTTGAGATTGTTAAAAGGGTGTACCCTTAATATCCCAGGAACTCCTTAGATTATTAAGTTAAAAACTTTCAGGGTAAGTCGAGGCAAATTTTGAACTAACCAAAAGGCAGTATGTGCATAATACTACTAGATAATACTACTAGTGAAGCTAATGGTATTAAGATGAAATTTTCAGAGAATATTTAAAGAGAGTTTCAACTAAATCATAACAAACTATATGCATACAGGTTTTCAAAAGGGCATAGAAGCAATATCTTAGGAACAGCTAAGAGTATTAAGTTGAAACCTTCAGGGTATATTGTGAAGGTTGTTGAACTAATCAAAATGCACTATATGCACGAACCGCTATTGCTACTATTACGACTGATACAACTACTACTTCTACTAAGGCTAAAGGTGTTAAGGTGAAACTCTTAGGATACATTTAGGGAGATGTTGAACTAAATCAACAGGTTACCAAAAGGATGTGTGAGCAATTTCTCAGAAACAGCTTGGAGTATTCAGTTAAAACTTTCAGGGCGTATTGAGAGAGATGTTGAACTAACCAAAAGACACTCTGTGCATACTGCTAGGCTACTGCTGCAGCTACTTCTGCTATTATTACTACTGGTACTACAACTACTACTACTGATGATAAGGGTAGGAAAGCGAAACTTTCAGGGAATGTTTAGGAGGATGTTGAACTAAATAAAAACACACTCTGTGCATACAGGTTGTCAAAAGGCCATATCAGCAACATAGTAGGAATAGTCTAGGGTATTAAGATGAAACTTTCAGAGCATATTAAGGAAAATGTTGAACTAGGCAAAAAGCAAAATAAGCATATTTCTACTACTACTCCTACGACAGGTACTACTACTACTACTGCTACTAGAGCTACTACTGCAACTGCTACTACTAACACTGCAACAACTACTACTACGACGACTACTGAAGCTAAGGGTAGCATAGTGAAACTTTTAGGGAATGTTGAAAAGAATAGTGAACGGGCGAACGGAGGTTATTAAAAGGGCGTAATAGCAATAATATCTCAGGAAGAGCTTTGAGTTTTAAGCTGACACTTTCTATGCATGTTGAGGAGGATCTTGAACGGACCAAAAGGTTCTATATGCAAACTGCTACTACTACTACTACTTCTAATGCTACTACTAATACTACTGCTAAGTCATGGTTGAGCTTTTTTTTCTCAGTGGTGAAAATTTCTACCATTTTAGGCCAAAACATGAAAATTTTGGACCGACTTGAAGGAAAGTTCAACAAAAGGAAATTTCTGATCCCCAATCAATGCATAATTATCGAGCAGATATATACAGACTTTTCTCAGCCCTAAATATACCTTCCGTTCAAAAATCAACGATTATTACAGATGATGTTGGTAGCAACACTAACATTATTCTTTACTGAATAATTGCACACCATCTATTGGAGGGATGTTTAGTGGATCTTTTTTGGGGGAAAGAGGGAGCGTCTAAAACCTCAGAAAAAGCTTTCCTAGGCCCAAATTTTCCAACTTATCGTGAAAGGTCTTTTATATCAAGACAAAAGAGAGGGGCGGGGGAAGGTTAGCCGTAAATATCTCCTCATCTACAATAATTTATTTCTACTGAGCCTTCAATACTGATTCAGAGGAAAAATCAGCTCCCTCTCCCTGCTTAATTGTTTTCGGTGTGAAATAAAAGCACACTCGTATCCTACCCGTAAAGAGTTGGAAGGAGTGGGCAGGGGTATTTCCCTGGAGTAATATGCATTTAATGGCTCACCCTCCTTTTTTTTATTTAACATGTCCTGAAATCCGTAGAACATGATGCTTAGGTGCTCTTTCACTGACCCCTTTCTTAGAGAAAAAAAAAATCGGTAAGAGTACATGGGAGATTAACCCTTCCTTATATTTTAAGCGATTTAGACACCTGCTGAGTAGGATAACTGTTGCCAGTTCTCTGGTTACGAAACTCTGACGAAATTCTTGAAAAAGCTGTTATGGTTTTGGCCTTCAAGAACAGCAGTACATTCATGGACTGAGGTCAGCAAAAATTTTCTGACGAGAAGAAAGAATTAAAGAAGGGTTTAGCATAATGAGCAGACTGGTATATAGCGGCCTCCGATGTTTTCCGTCCAGAAGAAAGCGTTTTTTTTTTTTCTTGAAGATAGTACATCTTATCATCTAATAGTACTTTTCTACCGATAAAATACCGAGTTTCATTTTAGTGAAGTGTCAACCTTCGTTTACTATTATTGTAGCATGTCACAAAATAGTTTACACTTGGTCCACAAGGAGACATTTGGGATTTCAAAAATTGTCAGATATCTAATCACGAACGTCATAGCGTGGATTACACCATTGTTTCCCATTATCCAAAGCTGTGATCCCGTACCGCTATTACCAGCACTAATAATTCAGCAACAAATTATACAGTCTTCTATTAAAAATTCACCATATTTTGAAAATTTTCAGAAATACATCAGCTACTGGCTCCTGCCTCTGAATTAAACCTGGCAACAAAACTGGAATCCAAGTTTTTTTTTTTTTTTTTTTTTTTTTTTTTTTTTTTTTTACTGGGAAATAAAACAAAAATATGTTCTAAGATAAAAAAAAGAAAAAAAAACGAATACAGACTGAGAAAGTAAACCTAATTAAAAAATTAAGCAAATACTTACTGAAAACCCAATACCAACATCTGCTGGAGTACAATGGATTAAAAACATTAATCTGACTTCCTTTTGACCAGTATTTATCACGACAGGTTCACTCGTTTGACAAATTTCTGAGTACATAGGATTTGACAAATTAACAGCAACTCGTGACACTGTTAACGGAATGGAAGTTAAATTCCTGCAAACATGAAACCACAAGTAAGTCTTATAGCCTATATTGATAAACTAGAATGATTGAGTTAAAATTTTCTCCAAGATTCAGCATACAGCCTTAGTTTTATCTTTCTTATGAAGTTAGTAAACTGATTCCTGCTAGTTTTCAGGCAAAGAGTCTATGTATATTGACCATCTCCATGATCTGGGGTTATATGTATTCTTCATACCATTTTAGGAATAAAGAAATTAGATCCTATCCTGGTTTATAGACAAACAAGTGAAGGAATGGCCAATTTCGCTCCAAAAACACACACACCCACAAAATAGATTTACCAATAAATTTACCAATAGTATTTGCCTATGCCGGTGAATCCCAGCCCATTTCAAATCTCTTGCTCTGAAGAAGATTGTGCGACGTTATACGACGGGTAATTGAAGACTGAAGCCATGTTAGCATTTTTAATTGCACGGTGAGTAGCTTAAATAAAATGGTTCCGAATTGTTGTACGTAGTTTTGATTAGATTACCATGTTTTGTCTCATGGCTCGGAAATTGATTGATAATTTCATTTTTTTTGGGGGGGGGAGGATACTTTTTGCGGCCATTTCAAAAGAGTTATTTAAAGCTCTTTGATTAGTCTTTGCTATACATCCGTAAAAGCAGAAGAAAATATATAGAAAAATCGTAGATACACGAAATGTTACAAAAAAGTGCCGAAAATGTTCGAATTTGGATTGAAAGTAGAAAGCAATAATATTTTCTGAAACATATTGTTAAAAGACAATCCAACGAAAAAAGAAAAAAGAAAGAAAGAAAGACAGAGTAAGCAGACATTAACGGCTTGTATAAAGTTTCGGTACCTAACATAACAGACTAATTTTAACTATATTTCGCACACCGATTCCCGAACAACAACTTTTTTGTATATCAAGAATAATTTCTGAGATAAGTACTTTACGGAGTTTTCTATTATTTAGACTGAGAAAACAGGAGTTTAAATATTACCAAAAATTTAATTTCTGCGAATTTTCCCTTTTCCTTTCGTTATGCACACCCCTTAGCCGCTTCTGGGTCTAACAATATGGGTCTAAACAATATTTTCGTTAAGAGCTATATAGCCATAAAGCTAAGAGCTAAAAAGTCAAAATTGTGTATTAAGAACTAACTTATCTCAGTTTCCTTTGTAATTCTAATCAAATTTCAGAAATATAGAAAACTGTCTTATTAAGCTACAAAATGTTATTGTTTCACTTCAAAAAAAGAAATAGTTAGCCAACGAATAAATAATTTTACAACTGAAATAAAATAAAAATCTATTAATAACGAATAGAACTTCAACTATTACTGAATTTTTAATTAGACTTATAAAAGCCCCCATTTAATCTTCCACATCATCATGTAATGTTTGATAAATAAAAATAATTCACAGATGCCTTGGACTGTTACGAAGTTTAAGGTGAATCACAGAACTAAATCAATTATCTATAAGCTCCGAAGGGTCTTTATTTTAATTAATTAGAAAAACTTTCCGAAAAATAAGTTTTTCAAAGAAAAGTAAAGGCCATTTTAAACTTAAGCTCACCAGATACAAATACCTTTTAAAATTCAAACTGAAAACAACCAAAAATTACTATTAAAGAATAAATAAAACCCAAAACGAACAGAAATTAAATAAACAATCTTAGCAAAAACAAACAACAAGTAATAATATAAATGAATAAATAGATCTTAAAGTTAGTAATGCTTAGATTGAGTATGAAAATCAAGCTTAAAACGAAAAAAAAAGTTCCTATTGAAGTATAAATGAAACTTAAAACGAACAGAAATTAAATAAACAATCAATGCAAACAAACATACAATAGATATTAATGTAAATTAATAATTAAATCGTAAAACGAGTGAAACTTAAATTGGATATGCAAATCAAGCTTAAAACGAAGAAAAATCACTACAAACAAGAATTTGGGTATGACCTCCTTCTCTCACTGTAAAAGTCTAAAACCTACTGCGTCATTGGCGCTTTGCTGAAAACCAATTTTATGACAAATATTTTCTTTTGTACTTAATATTGAAAAAAAAAAACATTAAAATTATAGTAACATTTTGAACTGATGAGCTTTCAGCAATTAATATCAGTATACATCTAATATTAAAGTTGTTAAAGACGAATATAGTTTCACTACCAACAAGTGTTTGGATACTGCCTCCTTAACTAACTGTAAATAAAAACCAAAAGCCTACTGCATGATTGGTGCTTAACTGAAAACGAATGATATTACAAATATTTTCTTTTCCAGTTCTTACAGCATTGAAAATAAAAATACAATTACAGTGAAATAAATTCTTGAACTGATGGATCTTTCAACAATTAATATCATTATACTTCAAATATTCAATTTGATGTTGTTTATACTTTCGAAGACTGTTAAAGACACATAGTTTTCAGTAAAGCGCCAATGACACAGTAGGTTTTAGACTTTTACAGTGAGAAAAGGAGGTCATAGCCAAACTCTTGTTTGTAGTGATTTTTGTTCGTTTCAAGATTGATTTGCATAATCAATTTAATTTTCAATCGTTTTAAGATTTATTTATTAATTTACATTAATATCTATTGTATGTTTGTTAGCATTGATTGTTTATTTAATTTCTGTTCGTTTTAAGTTTCATTTATACTTCAATAGGAAATTTTTTTTTTCGTTTTAAGCTTGATTTTCATATTCAATCTAAGCATTACTTACTTTAAGATCTATTTATTCATTTATATTATTACTTGTTGTATGTTTTTGCTATGATTGTTTATCTAATTTCTGTTCGTTTTGGGTTTCCTTTATTCTTTAATAGTAATTTCTGGTCGTTTTGAGTTTGAATTTTAAAAGGTATTGGTATCTGCTGTACTTAAGTTTAAAATCGCCTTTACTTTTCTTTGAAAAACTTATGTTTCGGAAAGTTTTTTGTAATTAATTTTTTTTTCGTTTTTGATTGCAAAAAATTTCAAGTTTTTAAAAATTCCTTATTTCAAAATCAAATAAAAAGAAAAATCAAATATTCATCAAAGTATCAAAACTGGTATCAAAGTAACAATATCAAAGTGAAAAAATGGGCTTGTGTCAACCTTGGAGTTTTTATTATCTGATGTTTGGACTATTTTTTAACAAAATTGCTATCTCAAACTTTTTATCAGATGGGTTTGGGGAAAAAGGGCGTGTGGGGGGGGGGACTAATTAAGCTTCGGTCTCTTTTGATTCTTTAAAAGTGAACTAGAGCTTTCTATTTTCAATCAAATGAGCCCTCTCTGAAGTTTATACGAGTATCCCTTCTATAACCATATATATCCCCAGAGTATAACTCACAACGCCTGTATCTGGGCCCTGGGGAGTTGTGTCGACCCTGGAGTTTTAATATCTGATGGTTGAACTATTTTTAACAAAATGGTCAGCTAAAGTTTTTATCGGATGGGTTTATCCATCCGTCTGAAACGAAATAAGGTTTGGCGTGAATGTTTTTCATTGACTACTTTTTCAATATTTTCTGAACAGATTGCCATAGTTCAATGCTCTACATTTGTATTAATTAACTGATTTTAAATAACTTATTTGTTTCAAATTATTAATTAGTTATAAAACGAATTATACTACACATATTATGTTTGTACAACATCTGTCGACCCCGGAGTTTTTGTTATCTGACCCTTGATTTTTCTTTAACAAAATGGCTACCTCAAAATTTTTATCTGATGTATTTGGGGGAAAAAGGGCGCGAGGGAGAGGCTAGTTGCCCTTCGATCACTTTTGCTCTTAAAAACTGAACTACAACTTCCAATTTCCAATCAAACGAGCCCTCTCTGAAGTTTATACGAGAATTCCTTCCTAAACAGCTATATATCCCCCCCCCGGGTATAACTTATGATTAATTAGTATATATAATTATTATAACTAATGATTAATTAGTTATCAAACGAATTATATTACAAATATATAATGTTTGTACAACATGTACCGACCCCGGAGTTTTCGTTATCTGACCTTTCAACTTTTTTTTTTAACGAAATGGCTACCTCAAAATTATTATCTGATGCATTTAGGGCGTGGATGGGGGGGGGGGGCCTGTTGCCCTCCGATCTCTTTTGACTCTTAAAAAGTGAACAAGAACTTTCAATTTCCGATCAAATGAACCCTCTCCGAAGTTTATGCGAGCATCCCTTCCATAAGAACTATATATGCCCCTAGGGCATTACTCATAACGCCTGCCTCCGGGCCCGGGGGGGGGGGGGGTGTCGACACAGGAATTTTTCTTATCTGACCTTTGAACTATTTTTTAATGAAATGGCTATTATGGAAAAATTATCGGATGGGCTTGGGGAAAAAGGGATGTGTGTGTGTGGGGGGGCGGGCTGCTTGCCACCGAATATACTTTGACTCATAAAAATTGAACTAGAACTTTCAATTTCCAATGAAATGAGCCCACTCTGAAGTTTATACGAGCATCCCTTTCACAGGGTTCGGACAGGTCGGATCGTTTCAAATTATAGGCTCTGTCCTATTTTTACAGGATTTCCCGGGCCCAAATATAGGCCAAATATAGGATTCGGAAGTCCTCGGGATCAGATCTGTGGTAGATGGCGTGGGATGCCTGGTCACATAAATTCGTCATTTCCAGAGTTTTTGCATTTATTTATTTATTTTATTTTTTTTATTTCAAATACAAAATATACAAATAGTAAAAAACATTAAAAAATCAGATACACATACTGTGCCAACGACTGACTGATACAGGTAAAATATTTGGGATCACTCTTGCTGCTTCTTGGGCATCAATTTCGATATGAGGTCAGTTTTTCTCTTTGCAAGAGACTGCTCCATTCTCGCAGATTTCACCATCTGCTCTCTTTCACTTGTTCTGGACTTCACAGCTCCTTCGAGCAAAGAAACAGCTAGGGCAATGTCTATGGAACTCTTGGACTCGGCAGCCTTCTTCATTCTGTCGGTCGCTTCCTGAAGTAGAGTATCTGCTACTGTTCTCTTTTCTTCCTCTGATGCTCTTAAGTTTTTTCCTTTTGCTTTCCAGGTCTTCTATTTCTTTCTTTTTGTCGTGTACCTCCTGCAACTTCCGCTTGCTGTCCTCTTCGAAAGCTGCTTTCTCCTTCTCGGATAGCTCTTCTTTTTTCCTTTCATCCAGATATTGTTGATACGGAGACCGTGCGGAACGTGCAAGATTCAACAGCTCTTTTATAATAACGAACCGTTGTGGTTTTCCTCCATAAAGCCTCAACGTGTCATATACCATGAGTCTCGCATCCAGAACGCGTTCAGATATCAAGGCCTGGTCTTCACCGAGAATCCTACCAGAACGCGAGAACCCACGCTCAACATCTGCGCTGCCATGCGACAACGTCAGCGCCACTTTGATAAGCTTGGTAAGTTCCGGGTACTTGCTGTCCCCGCACTCATTCACCAGTCAAAAATAATGGCTCCAAAAATGATCGATCCGAGTAATGTCCTCACGGGGTCCAGTTTCCGTTCGCAAAAGCAGCCAGTCAGCCTGGGCGACGTCTAAGCTTACTCCAGTCGCAATCTCGCGTGCCACAACCGCTATGTCTGCAATTCTTCTTGAATCCTTCATGTTGATCGGACTCAAACAGCGTAAAGGCTCTAGAAAACCATCATTTTCCAGAAGACATTTGTTCAAAATATGGCGAATACCCACAAACAAAAAGTTTTCGCACATTGACATAGAAAATGGCCTTGTCTTTCAGTGTTGCTTGCTCACCGAAAGCTCGTTCCACATTTTCTGAAACTATGGGCTGTTCTGCAAATTTTTCAGCAAGGTTCAACATTTCTGGTGAGAAATTTTCAGTATCGGTCACGAAATCTGGAGTAAATGCCCGTCCGCAAAGCGTCACAACTAGTCTTTTGATCTCTGAGTGCAGAACATGAATGAGAGGCTCTTCTATCTGGAACAGTTGGGTGAAACTCATAAACAGTTCTGCTGTTCTTGAGTTTGTGAAACTCATGAACAGTTCAATGGCTGACATAATCTTCCTATACAGGTCATCACTTGTCGCGTGGCCCATAAAACTTGTACATAAATTTCTGCTCTGGATTTCGTTTCCGTATGAGGACCAATATCGAACACGTATCTGTAACTCTTTCATACCAGCGTCGTTGGTTGTCTCGTCATATTCTAGTACAAAATATGACTGAATGTCCTTCACAAGCATTTACTTACAGTAAGGATGCAGCGCATCGGTGATCAGATACGTGAATTTCTTCGCACATAGGGACATTCCGTCGGGGATCTTACCGGGGAACATCGCATGGAAGGTTGCGACAATATGGTCTGAAGAGTTAGCAGACATGGAACTCTGTACCGTCTGAAGTGCCCATATTAACTCAGCTCTATAAGCGGCATCACTCTCACAAAACATGTTTGTACCAACTAATGGTTTATCCTTGGTTGTTTCATCAACTCGAGATTGTCCAGTCAAGTGAAGCTGTAGTGGATGTAGTTGAGCAGTAACTGCGGCTTTGTCTTCTGCAGATCGCACATGTTGGTTTAGCTGAGCAACCCCAGCTGTGCAACCAATATTTTTCATGCAGAGTTTGCAAAAGAACGAGTACTGGTCGTTCCCAGTCTTACACCATTCGCCAATCTTTCTACCGCTGCAATCCGTCTTAGCAAGCCATGAACTATTGAACTTGGTAGGCCCCATACTTAATTACCAAGCATCACCTGCAAAATAGCATCCCGCGATTAAAAGGCCATAAAAAGAAAAAATGTGGATATTTCCGAAACTGGGCCGTATTCACATCAGCTTTTTATAGCGTTCAGCCAGGAAACGCATAAGTCGCAAGAACTCACAGTCTCATTAAGTAGAGACTGCTAGCCTATATACTGATCTTTGCTCATTTCGGACAGGCCCAACATGACAAAAAACCAAATATAGGCTACTAAGTCAACACAACAGCATAGCCCAGGCAGAAGCAGCTTACTAATCCCAACACAAAGCATTAGTTAAGTTCAAACAGCTCAACAGTTGTAATTAATTATCGATCTACACCAAAAGACAGCACAGTCTACAAGCAGAGTCAAAAGCAAAGAAAAGGACATCTTGGCTTACTTAACGAGCAGTGAAAATTACAAATCATGAGCAATGTTCTTGGTGCTCTTCAGCCGAAAATATAGGAATAATAGGATTTTAGCCAAAATATAGGCATTTTATAGGAGTGCACTA
This sequence comes from Artemia sp. Kazakhstan ARC1039, assembly GCA_029168905.1. Classification (NCBI taxonomy): domain Eukaryota; kingdom Metazoa; phylum Arthropoda; class Branchiopoda; order Anostraca; family Artemiidae; genus Artemia; species Artemia sp. Kazakhstan ARC1039. The sequence continues at coordinate 22,950 of JAQQPU010000234.1, read as the reverse complement.
AAATATAGGAATTTATTTGAATTTATAGGCGAGTACGAACCCTGCTTTCATAAGAACCATATACGACCAAGGACAATACTTACAACGCCTATCCCCCGGGCCCTGGGGGGAGTTTTTGTTATCTAATTTTTGAACAATTTCCAAAAAAGTCCAAAAATCTCAAAATTTGTAGCGGATGGGTTTGGGGGAAAAGACCAGGGGGGGGGCTAGTTGCCCTTAACTCTCTTGACTCTTAAAAAGTGAACTAGAACTTTCAATTTCAAATCAAATGAGCCCTCTATGAAGTTTATACCAGCATCCCTTTCATAAGAACTATACATGCCCTTAGGGCATAACTTAGAACACCTTCCCCTGGGCCCTGGGGGGTTGTATTGACACCGGAGTTTATCTTATCCGACCTTTGAACTATTTTAACAAAATGTCTCTCTCAAAATTTTTATCAGATGGGTTTGGAAAAAGAAGGCGTGAGGGGGGGGGGGGGGCAGGCCCCCCGGGATCTTTTTTGATTATTAAAAGTGAGTTTGAACTTTCAATTTCCAATCAAATGAGCTCTCTCTGAAGTTTATACGAGTATTCCTTTCATAAGAACCATATATGCTCCAGGGCATAACTTACAACGCCTGACCCTGGGCCCTGGAGGGTTGTGACGACACCTGAGTTTTTGTTATCTGACTTTTCAGCAATTTTTAGCCTAATGGCTATCTCAAAATTTTATTGGATGCATTTGGGAAAAAAGGGGCGTGAGGGGGGTGGGTACAGTCTTTTGACTGTTAAAAACTGAACTAGAACTTTCAATTTACAACCAAATGAACCATCTCTGGATTTTTTACGACCATCCCTTCAATAAGAACCAAATATCCCCCAGGGCATAACTTACAACACTTGCCCTCGGGCCCTGGGGGCCTATGTTGACCCCTGAGTTTGCGTTATATGGTCTTTGATTTATTTGAAAAAAAGCTATCTCAAAGTTCTTATCGGATGGGTTTGAGGAAAAAAGGGCGTGGAGGGGGGGGGGCTAGGTGCCCTCCAATCTCTTTTGACTCTTAAAAAGTGAACTAGAACTTTCAATTTCCATTCAAATGATCCCTCTTTGAAGTTAATACGAGCATCCCTTCCATAAGACCCATATATGCCCCCAGGGCATAACTTACTACTTCTGCCCCTGGGCCCTGGTGGGTTGTGTCGATACCGGAATTTTTATTATATGATCTTTGAACTATTTTTAACAGAATAGCTATCTTAAAATTTTAATTGGATGCATTTGGGAAATAAGGGTTTGGGGGGGGGGGGGGAGCTGGTTACCCTCCAATACCTTTTGAAGCTTAAAAAGTGAACTAGAACTTTCAATTTCCAATCAAATGAGCCCTCTCCGAAGTTTATACGGGCATTCCTTCCATAAGAACTATACATGCCCCCAGGACATAACTTATAACCCTTGCCCCTGAAGACTGTGGGGGGAGTGTCCTGCTCAAACATATAATTTCCAGAACTTTCAACTACGTTATACAAAATGGCTATATCAAAACTTTGATTGGATGTGCTTGGGGAAATGGTGGGCGTGGAAGGGGTGTGAGTTGCCTTAGAATCACTTTCGACTATTAAAAAGGGAACTAGCCATTTAAATTCCAATCGAATGAGCCCTTTCTGAAGTTTCTACGACAACATTATCTGTACAAAACCTTACAAGCCCCCAGGGCAAAACTTACAACCCTTGCTTTGAGGGCTGTGGGGGAGTTGTCATCCTCAAAGATCTAATTTCCAGAACTTAAAACTACGTTTAATAAAATGGCTATCTCAAAATTTTGATTGGATGTGTTTGGGGAAAAGGTGGGCGTGAGAGGGGGGTTGGTTGCCCTCCAATAACTTTCAACTATGAAAAAGGGCACTAGCCCTTTGAATTTCCTATCGAATGAGCCTTTTTTGAAGTTTCTACGACAACACCTTTTATAAAAACCTCATATGCCCCCAGGGCATATTTTAAAACCCTTGCCCTGAGGGCTGTGAGGGAGTGTCCTTCTCAAAAAAATATTTTCTATGTGGGCATCAACTACGCTGAACAAAATGGCTATCTCAAAATTTTGATTGGATTTTTGGGGGAATGATGGGCATAGCGGGGGGGGGGGGGCTCTTTGCCCTCCAATCACTTTCGACTATTAAAAAGGGCACTAGCCGCTTTTAATTTCCAATCGAATGAGCCTTTTTTGAAGTTTCTACGACAACGCCTTTTATAAAAACCTTATATGCCCCCAGGGCAAAATTTAAAACTCTGCCCTGAGGGTTGTGTGGGAGTGTCCTCTTCAAAAACATATTTTCTGTCTGGGAATCAACTACGCTGAACAGAATGGCTATCTCAAAATTTTGATTGGATGTGTTTGGGGGATGATGGGCGAGGAGGGGGGGGATAGTTGCCCTCCAATCATTTTCGACTATTAAAAAGGACACTAGCCCTTTGAATTTCCAATCGAATGAGCCTGTTTTGAAGTTTCTACGACAACACCTTCTATAAAAACCTTATATGCTCCCAGGGCACAACTTAAAATCCTTGCCCTGAGGGTTGTGGGGGAGTGTCTTCCTCAAAAACATATTTTCTATCTGGATATCAACTACTCTGAACAAAATGGCTGTCTCAAAACTTTTGATTGGATGTGTTTGGGGGAATGGTGGGCGTGGGGGGAGGGGGCTAGTTGCCCTTCAATCACTTTCGACTATTATAAAGGGCACTAGAACTCTCGATTTCCAATCGAATGAGCCTCCTTTGAAGTTTCTACGACGACCCCTTCCATATGAAGTGCCTCTGGGAAAAAAAAATTTAATAAATAATAATAAAACATTGGAGCCGTAAGGCCTTTACTATAGGCAACGCTATAGGGTTGCCTCTGATTAATTTTGATATATTTTTTTTTATCGGGGTTACGCGTAAGAAGTTTAAATAAAAAGATATTTTTACTTTACTCGAGGATATTTTAACTCGAGGAAACTCGAGGATATTTTAACTTGAGTTTTTTTTTTAACTCGAGGAAAAGACATTTACATATTTAGGCATGAAATCAAAATATTTGTTGCCAATAGTAGTGTTTGAGTCCAAATTGAGAGGTTGATAAGAACCGAAGTCTTTCCGTGTTGCATAAAAGAGAAGGGCTTATATCAAAGGGATTTATGTTCATCATCATCATAAATTTCGGAAAATTTTTGGTTGGGTTGACATTAAAAGAAAGCAAAAATCATCTTTGACTTTACTAATCAGTTAACAAAACATACGTTTATATTTCAATTTCCGATCAAATAAACCTCCTCTAGAGTTTATACGACCACCCCTTCCGTAAAATCTTTATATGTCCCTGGGGTATAGCTTACAAACCTTGACCCCAGGCTTCCCGAAGGCCTTGTTATATGATCTTTGGATTATTTTTGGAACAAAATGGCTATCTCAAAATTTCTATCGGATGCATTTGGGGAAAAGAGGACGTGGGTGGCTAGTTGCACTCCGATCACTTTTGACTCTTAAAAACGGCACTAGAACTTCAGATCTCCACTCGAATGAGCCCCCTCCGAAGTTTATACGACCACCCCTTCCATAAAAACCTTATGATGTTAATAATAGGCAACTATTATAAATTACGGCCCTTGTCTCTTGAGAGTTTGGGGGGGTTGTCATATCCTAAGACATAATTACTTGACCTTTCAACTATGCTGAAGAAAATGGATATTTCGAAATTTTCATAGAATGTGCTTGGGGAAATCATGGGGTGGGGGAGAGGGGCGTATTACGCTCCAATCACTTTTGACTCTTAAAAAGGGCATTAGAACTTTAAATTTCCAATCGAATGAGCCCCTTCGAAGTTTCTACGACAACTCCTTCATTACGATGTGCCTTATTCAGAAATTTAGGCAGCACTATTGCACTACCTATGATAACTAGAATACACTGACATTAATTATGACATTAATTATGGTAATGCTGCACACGAAAACTAAAGTTGAAGACAAATATATCTTAAGTTTCGCAGGTATATCCTAAAAGAAATACCCGGGCTATGGCCATTTGATCAGATAAGAAAGAACAAACAAAAAGAAACACTAGTAATGCTACTTGATACCTGAGATACACTTCGACAATAACATCTTCCTCACAAGAATAGACGTTCTTTTGGAATACAGCTCTTACATCTATGAGTGAAGCTACCGTGTTCAAGGCAATTGTTGCAACACAGCTCTTTGATTCCCAAACTGAAGATGCGCTTTCATTAGTCCCTTCTTCAGGCAACGGCTGTTTGCCCTAAACGTAGACATTATATTAATTAGTTTTATGAATATCAACTTTTAGTTTAACTCGGTCAACTTTAAGGCCACAATAGCCAAAATAATATCATCACAGGCAGCGGAAAAGCGCTGCCTAAGTAAAAAGAAAAGTAAGCTCAATGTGCTATTTTTTTTCTTTCACCGAGTCACTTCGTATGGAAGGAGTTGTCGTAGAATCTTCTGAGGGGGCTCATTTGATTGGAAAATTGAAAGTTCTAGTGCATTTTTAAGAGTCTACGGTAATTGGAGGGAAACCAGCCCAATCTCACTCCCCTTTTGCTTTCCGCCTCCCAAAGACATCAGATTAAAGTTTTGAGATAGCCATTTTGTTCAGAATAGTTGAAAGGTCCAATAACTATGCCTCAGGGGATGACATTGTTTACATATAAGATTATTAGACTATAATGTTTACCCATTGTTTACACATAGGATTTGTTATAGGCAGCGCCTAAGTAAAGAGCAATGTGGGCACAATATGTTGCTTTTTTTCACCAAGGTACTTCAGAAAAAGGCGGACAGAAAAGGTTGTCGTAGAAACTTCGGAAGATGCTCCTTCAATTGGAAATTGAATTTTCTAGTGCCCTTTTTAGGAGTCAAAAGTGATTGAAGGGCATCAAGCCCCCCTCCCACACCCAATCAAAACTCTGATATAGACATTTTGTTCAGTAAAGTTGAAATGTCCAGTAGCTATGTCTCTGAGGATGTAAATACCCCACACAGCACTCTGAGCAAAGGCTGTAAGTTATACAATTCGAACATTCTTTATGTATAGTATTTGTTATTGGGAAACGGGAGCTTGTTTGACCTTTAGTGTCCAATAAGACCAAGAGCATTCAGTGAGTCTTTCAGAGAGGTTCAGAGCAGTGTTGAACTAAATCAAAACATACTATGCGCAGAGATTGCCAAAAGAGCGCATCACAGGAAGGACTAATTGTCCTTTAGTGTCCAATAAGACCAAGGGCATTCAGGTGAATCTTTCAGAGAAGGTTCAGAGCAGTGTTGAACTAAATCTAAACATACTATGCGCATACAGATTGCCAAAAGAGCATATCACAGGAAGGACTGAGTGTATTCAGTTGGATCTTTCAGGAAAGTATGAGGGAGAAGACCGATTGACTATATTTACCATATTTGCACGCTACTAATACTAATACTACTACTATCACTAAAGCTACTGCTACTACAACTACTGCTTCTGTAGCGACTACTACCAAGGCTGAGAATATTGAAGTGAAAATTTGAAGCAATGTTGAGGGGAAAGTTAAATTGAACCAAAACATACTATGTGCATACAGATTGTCAAAAGGGCGTATAAGCAATATCTTTGGAAGGGCTTACCTTATCAAGCTGAAAATTCCAGGGCATCAGGAGGGTATGTTCAACTGGCCAAAAGGCTACATGTGCATGCTATCACTACTATTATTACTGCTGCTACTACTGCTACCCCTACAACTAATACAACACTACTTCTACTACTACTACTAGTATGGTCCTAGTGCTATTAAGGCTAAAAGTATGAAGGAGAAAATTTGAGAGAATATTGAGGGGAAATTTGAATTAAATCAAAACACACTATGAGTATTCACATTGTCAAAAGGGCGTATCATAGGAATGGAGTGGGGTATTAAGTTAGAGCTTTCAGGGAATGCTTGAAGAGGAAGATCAGTTGATCAAAAAGTAGCATGCGCACGCTACTACTAATACTACTACCACTGCTACTATTATTCCTACTCCTACAACTACTACTCCAATTAGTGCTTCTAATGCAGCTACTACTAAGATTAAGAATATTAGGATGAAAATTTCAGATAATACTACTGCTACTGCTACTACTACTGCTACTAAAGCTGGGTATTAAGGCAAAAACTTCGAGAAAGGTTGAAACAGTGTTGAACTAAATAAAAACACACAATGTATATATAAGTTGTCGAAATAACGTACCAGCAATAATCCAGGAAAGGTTTATGGTATTAAGTTCAAACTTTAAGCGTGTGTTGAGGGAGATGTTGAACAAAACTCAAGGTGCTATATACAGACTGCTACTAATGCTGCTACTACTATTACTACTGCAACTATTGTTACTACTGAGACTAAGGGCATCAGGGCGAAGCTTTCAAGGAATGTTTAGGCGGATGTTGAACTATATCAAAACGAACTATGAGGATGTCGATTGTCACAAGGGTGTAACAGTAATGTCTCAGAGACGGCTTACATAATTAAGTTGAAATTTTCAGGGTAAGTTGGGGCGGATTTCGAACTAACAAAAAGGCACTATGTGTAAACTCCTGCTACGATTACTGTAGCTAGTGAGGCTAAGCAATCCCCTTCCCAAGCCCTTTTATTCTCCAGACACATATCAAAATTTTGCGATGGCCATTTTGTTCAGCATAGTTGAATGGTCCAGTAACTATGTCTCTGGGGATTTTGGGGATGCCAACTCCTCAAAATTCTCAGAGCAAGGGCTGTAATTATGCAATTGTCCATTGTTAATATATAGCATTTGTTATTGGGAAAGAGAGCAAGTTTGAACCTTAGTGTTCAAAAAGACCAAGGGGATTCAGGTGAAGATTTCGGAAAATGTTGAAGGGAGTGTTGAACTAAATCAAACCACGTTATGCGCATTTAGGTTGTCAAAAGAGAGAAACTCAGGAATGACTGCGGGTATTAAGTTGGAACTTTCAGGGAATGATGAGGGGGGATGATTAATTAACCAAGGGCATGTTGAGGGAATGTTGAACTAGCCAAAAGGCACTACGTGTATGTTACCAATATTGCTACTATTACGACTGCTACAACTACCACTTCTACTGAGGTTAAGAGTATTACGGTGAAACTTTCAGGAAATATTCAGGGGGGTGTTGAACTAAATCAAAACACAATGTGTGCATTCAGGTTGTCAAAAGGATGTACAAGCCATTTCTTAGGAATAGCTTAGAGCATTAAGTTAAAACTTTCATGGCGTGTTGAGGGGGACGTTGAACTAACCAAAAGGCATTCTTCGCATACTGCTGCTACTACTGCTGCGGCTACTTTCGCTATTATTGCTACTATTACTACGACTACTACTACTGAGGCTAAGAAAAAGAAGGTGAAACTTTCAGAGAATATTTAGGGGGATATACTACTAAATCAAAAAACATTCTTTATACGCAGGTTGTCAAAATGGCGTACCAGCAATATCCCAGGAATGGTCTTGTGTATTAAGTTTGAAACTTTCAGGGCGTGTTAAGGGAGATGTTGAACTACGTAAAATGGATACAGTACTACTGTTACTACTACTGGTGCTACTACTACTACTGCTACTGCTACTGCTAAAACTACTACTACGACAACTACTACTAGCACTGCTGAAGCTAAGGGTATTACGGTGAAATTTCAGGGATTATTGAAGAGGATAGTGAACTACATTGAAACACGCTATGAGGAAGAAGATTATAAACAGGCCGTAACAGCGATATCTCAGCAACATGTTAGAGTATTAAGTTGTAACTTTAAGTACATATTAAGGGGGATGTTGAACCAACCAAAAGGTAATCTACTGCTCCTACTACTTATACTATTAATACTAATATTACTTCTAAGGTTAAAAGAATTAAGGAGACACTTTCAGGAAATCTTAAGGGGTATGTTAAATTAAATTAAAACGCGCTGTGTGCATACAGGCTGTCAGAAGGTCGTATCATGCGTTATATAAAGAAGGGCTTAGAGTATTGGGTCAAAACTTTTAGTAGGGCATGTTGATGGGATATGTTGAACTATTAATAATGCATTATGTGCATACTAGTACTAGTAGTACTTCTACTGCTGCTAGTACTAATATTACTAATATAGTACTAATAAGGCTAATGGAATTAATGTCGAACTTTCAGGAACTTTTGAGGGGGATGTCAGGCTAAATCATAACATGTTGTGCGCAAACAGGTTATTGACATAACGTATCAGCAATATCTCAGAAATGGCTTAAATTAATTAGTTGAAACTATGAGGGCATGAGGAGGGGATGTTGAACTAGACCAAAAAGGCACAAGGTGAATACTATTACTTCTGCTAATATGCGTACTACTATTGCTAAAACAACCCAAAACAAGCAAAAACTAAGAGAGAGAGAGAGAGAGAGAGAGAGAGAGAGAGAGAGAGAGAGAGAGAGAGAAGCAGGGTAGGAAGAATGATTTGAGTAATATTTAAGTTATTCCTCTTCACTGTTTCCTTCTAGGCCTAAGGATCTAATTTAATATAATCAAACTATACTTTAAATCTTTTTGCATTTGAGTTCAGCGATGAGTTTCTTTTTTCTTTTTTTTTTGCTTTACAGCCAATAAGTTTATTGCTCTCTTTCCTTTTTCTAGTTTTATCCTGCAAACAACATTAAACGTTAATAAATTTATCCTGCAAACAACATTAAACGTTAATAAAAGCTCTCTAAATCTTCCAAGAAAGATAAATACAACGGAAAAAAGGGATTAACTTACCTCCAAGACTAAAAGGAGGTTTCTGAAAATTCTTTCTTTTTCTTCTTTGGAAAGACAACTATATACACAACAAAGTTCAGCACCAATGGTAAAATAGTCACTTCTCAGGCCAGCCATATAAGAAGCTTTAAGTCCTTCTTTAAGAAGGTTAGTCAATAGAGGCCACCAATCATCACATCGAAGCTCCCAAAATAGTGGGTGCAGTATCCTGAAACCCAAGATAAGGACTGTTATGCATTGAGTATATTCTTTCTCTTGCAATCTATCATACCTTAAAATCCTGTTTACAAATCTTAGAAACAAAAGTTCGATAGCCTAACCAATGAAGCAAAATTAGCCTTAATTTATTTCTATGTCATTCCATCTCGAAGAACTTATTCCAATTGAAGTCACCTGGAGAATTGCAAGAATGGAAGAAAAGTAGGTTCTATATTTTTGCTACTTGAGTTATCTTGCATTTGTTTAGAGCAAACTTAAAATTACAGAAAGCTGAACAAGTTCATACAGATTTACGAATAAACACACTTAAATATAGTTGGTTACTATTGGATGAACCTTGTCAGCCTGGGTTGACCTCAAAGGCTTGGCCAAAAAAACTATGATGTCATGAGATTTAGTCCTTACTCACAGTTCAATTTACTTTTGCTCTCTATAATTATTAATTCTACTATTTAAAATATGTAAATTTTCCCCTGAGGATTTGGCATAGTATAAATGTAAGGGCTTTCCCTCAGTGGCCAGTAAAGGTAGTCTCAACTTTGCCACTTTCTAGCATTGGACCTAAGCTTTATATAAAATTTTACTATGGTACCGATGAGAAAGGAACAGATACAGAACTAGATACTAGACAGTGAGATTAATAGAGAATTAGTATCTAAAAAGCATCTAAAGATATCAAAGATACAAAACTGGCTCTTCAACCAAACATATTTAAAAGGTTTTATAGTGTCGACCTATATGATTCGGCTCTTGGACGGTCATAAAGCTATATTCTGCGTAATATCAATTCAACTGAAAGCCAGATTCGTCACATAGAATTTATTCTAACAAAACATAAATAAAACAAGGTTAGAAAGATCTTATTAATGGCCTACAGATACCATGATTCGATGATTGAGTCAATACTTAACCAGATCTGTTACTCTACACCTTCAGAATATGATTCAAGATCTAACAATATTCAAGTGTCACTGAAGCTCAAAAAGCTCAAGTTGTTCTTTTAAAAGGAAAGTTCAGAATTGGAAAGCAAACTTCAGGAAAATGATTAGAAATCACGGCTATAATGTCTGTTCTTCAATTGGGTTAAAGAAACACATTCTGGAGCCACTAAAATGCATGGTTTTGGAAAAAAATATTTGAAAAAATTGAAAGACAATAACTTTTGACAAAAATAATCTTTGACAGTGATATGCTTGGGAATACTCGATCTTGCCCTTCCCAATAGTGATACTCAAAATGCAGCTAGTCAAATTCCTCACACATTTCGAAGACAAAATCCTAAAGGAATCGCTCTTTAAAATGTCTTAAAAAAAGGATTCTAAACGCAGTGAGGACAAAATCTAGGATTCAGAATACTTGGCCCAACAAAAGGGCTCTATTTGATATCAAAACGAGTCGAAACCTTGCTCCCATCCAATCCGCTATTCTCCTTACGTTTTGCAATTTTTTTCTGATCTCTCATGTGCATGCCATTTTCTTTCTCTTTCTTTAGTAATAATATTAGTGGTTAGCCTACCGCTAAGTTTCATGATTATTTTTGTATGCCGAATACTTTCTTTCAATCTCTTTGAACTTATCCCGAATAGATAAATAAATTCAAATATTTAACCAAAGCCTTTTTTTTAGAGAACAATAGGCTTAAAATTCTCGCGTCACACTGGGATTTTAATCTCCTTTTATTTTGAGCATTAGTTTGTTTCGTATTGGTTCTTTTGGTGCATTAACGCATTGAAGTTTCAGCTTAAAATCCAGTTTTTTTAAGTTTAGATTAAGACTTAAATTTAAATGAGAACTATTTCAATTTAATTTGAGATTTAGCCAGTTTTGGCACCGACTCTGCCCATAAGATCATTTTTACACCGAATCAGTTCAAAGCTTAGACTAAGTTGGTCTTTTCACTGTTTCAGGACTTGCTTGTTGTTTCTTTGATGTAGAACTTACATTAATCCCGCACCGAGTCAAGAATTGCCTCTTTTCTGCATGGAGTCTATGAATACCTTGGCCTAACCTTGTTTGTGATCTAAGACACTTGGTTTGTTTTACAATGAGTTGGGATTCAGATCATTTTTGAACCTGGTCAGCACTTAGCTCATATTTAAACCAAATCAGGACATAGCTTATTTTTCACTAATTCAGTAACCAGCTTGAAGTTAGCTTTTTTTTTGTAGTGGTTCAGGGCGTAGCTCTTTGTTACTCTGCATTTCGACAAAGTCAGGTTACTTTGTTACTTTTGATTTCAACCAAGTCAGGACTTAGTTCATTTTTGCAGAGAGTCAGGAGTTAGCTCGCCTTTGCATCAAATCGGGACTTGACTCTTGTTTGCACTGAGTCCATCCAAAGCTTAAACTTTGCTTGTCTTTGCATTGATATTGCGACCTTTGCACGATTCTGGTTTAGACAAGGTTGCAATAGCTTGATTTGTGGTAAAAGTTTGGCAGTGGAAGAAGGTTTGGAGACGTAATGAGACGAATCCGTGCCTCACATCACACATATCAAAATTCTTCGCAAAATTTCGGTTTTTACATGCCAATGTGTGACGTGTCTATCCTTTCTACAAAAATGAACCTATGAAAACTGGACCAATTGTATAATTTGGAAGTTTGCCCCTGGGGCTGTGGGGGTCACATTCCCCTTCCCCTGGAGGCACTTTTGTTACATTCCAAACATTCTGAATAAAAAACATATCTAAAAATTATAATCCGATGGTAAAAAGAGGCTAACAAAGGATTAGAGCAAAAATGGGTATATGAGGGGGGTTTCTTGTCCTCCAGTTTGCTTTTGACCCTTCGAAAGGGTACTGGGACTTTCAATTACTGATCAATCGTCAACTGCGTTGACGCTGACGATTCTATCGCACGCAACAGGAAGTAACTTCAATAGAATTTACTTCCTTTATAAGAGTGTTTTTGTTTATTCTGGCTGGCAAATTTTACGACTTAAAAGACAAATTACAGCCTGTTCCTAGGACCAAAAATCCATATTTCGAAACCATTCGTTTTCTGTTATTTCACACGACTTACTCGGGCCAACGAAATCAAAAACAACTCAATTGTTAACGTACTTCAGCAAAATCCCTCAGTTGAACTAACACACACGATATTCCTTCATTCATTGAACCGAAAAACTTCAAATTTTGGTTAAAGCTAAATGTCGTAATCAAATCAATTAATATACTTTGTATGCCTAACAGGGTTGTCAACTACTGCCGTCTCAAAAGAATACAAATCAAGGCCAAAAAAGAGGGATTTTTGCTAAAAAAGAGTGCAAGTAAAAATATTTATGCGCGCGCGGCAGCACCCACGCCCGCAGCCCCTCATAACTTTCTGACCACTCTTACGTCATCATAAGTTATCCTGCGATCATTAGACATACTCAGGGGCGGATCCAGAGGGGCTAGGGGGGGGCTATAGCCCCCCCCCCCCCTATTGGTGAACATATTCTTAGTCGCAAAAAATAATTCTTCGTCTTCTATTGAATTTTCTGCTTCTTTCCTTTTCTTGTAAATTTATTTTCAATTTTTATATGAAATGAGTAGTTTTTTAGGTATATTCTCAGAAAGTAGATAGCTGCTTGTTCGGCAAATGTTCTGCTTTGCTTTGAGTACTTTAAGTTTGAGTATATTAATGAACATGAATAAATGCGAATGAGACAAGATTTCTGAGAAAGAGGTATTTTACGTCATGTGAATTAGAGAAAAGTCTTTCTGGGTAGTTTATCCGAACAACACAGAACTGCAGATTTAATTTTTTTTTACTGTGTCAAAATAACATCAATAGCTTGCAAAAATGTTCAATGATACGAGTAACATAACGTTTCATTTCGATAAATTTGCTATGTCAATCAAGGGGTGGTCGGAACCCATCAACAATTGCACAGAATTTCATAAATAATAATAAAGTTAATAGACCAAATTCTTTATTATATCGTCAAAGAATGGTTGCGCCAAACAGTTTTTGACTTTTTTTTTAATAAATTTGAATTTCACTTGTAATTTGATTTTGATTTGATGTGCTTCTTCTTAAATGATTGGAAATACTGGAAAGACAACTGAGGGACGGAACAGGTAGAGATAACAGAGATCATACCGGCTAACTATTGTATCTTTTGCACTCAAATAGTTTAATTTGAAGTTTTTTATTTCGCTAATACTTTTTCTAACATCATTTCGTAAAAGAGTGCAAAGAGCTAATAATTTTTTCAGAGTGCAACTCCGGTCCGTGGCTGGAAAGAGTGCAATGAGGTAAAAAAGAGTGCATTGCACACGAAAAGTGTCCAAGTTGGTAACCCTGAATTTGCCTAACACGTCTACTACTAATTATCATAATTTGTAAAAAAAAAGTTTTTCTGTTGGAAAAAAGATCGGAATTGGAACTTCAAACAAACGAAAATTATTGCTTCTCGCCAATGCAACATATATCTATAAAACTATCTCAATATTAGCCCAACTAAATCGACTCATCATATTTCCATATGCTGAAAATGTTATATACACTTCCGTTGAAAACATGTTTTAAAAACTTCGGTTACGGTGGGTCGTGGTTCGCTCTTTACTAGGTTGCAGCCAATGCTCCAACCATGATAAGTACATTCGTTTATTGGCCATTTACACACGAACTATATAAATAAAAATGAAAAAGTCGCGGGAAAAGGAAGTCTCGTTTGGCTAAGACGGAAGTTTTCACATTTTTTTTTATGGGGGAGGGGGTGTCTTATCAAACTATGAAAAAAATGGTCTAATAGTCACTATACCCATACATAGACAACTTTTTTCATGGGTTAATAGAGGAATATAGATCCTCCAGCACTACCCTCAACCCCAGCGTTCTCCCCCTACACTACTGCTTCTCTGCACTCCTAATACCAGATCTTGTTCATGAGTTTTGTTTTTTTTTGTCTACAACAGGATCTATTTGCTCAACAGATTAAAATACAGTAAGTATCAAAACTTGAAAATATAAGTGATGGTGCATAAATCATTTTTCTTTACCTGACAGCTTCGCGGAAATTTCCAGCCTCGTAATGCTCCAAAGCAATAGTTGACACTAAAATAAAAAATAAATAAATCATAAGTTCGTACAAGATATTTAGAAAAAAAGACACCGTCATAAGGACACAAAAAACGTATGAGAATTAAGGGGGAAATTTGTAAAAAAATAACATGCCAAGATACAAGACACTTCATATTTTTGGGCCAAAGAAATTATTTTTATTATGTTTTAGACTTGAAATGTACTTACACCTAAAAACTATATTCCTTTATTCTTAGCCGATATGAATTTTAAGGGCAGCCAACACTGTTTCTTTGTTTTCCCTCTGGGCCTCTAAGAAAAAAAAATACTTTGTGTATGAATATGCACAATTCAACTGACAGAAAAACATTTAAATAAAAATTTACACAGCATGCTCCAAAACACTATTGACCGGAAAGAAGATTCTATCGAGTTCTAAAAACAAAAACCGCACACGATTTTGACTAAATAGAAAAAAAGTAGAATTTGGATTTTTTTGCGGAGAACTTTTGTCATCACAATAAGTCAACGTTCCATATAACTTCGTATTGTTTTAATCATGAAAAGGTAGAGTGGTTTTCGTCGTTCTTATCTCAAGTTACATGGGGCTTGAATTATTTGGTATATTTGACCATGGATACTCTTTGTTTTATTTAGTTTATGGAAATAGGCATGCTAACATTATTAATCACCAAAAGTTTTTGGAATACTGTAAAAGTATACTCTTTTTCGCGAGACAGGTACCCATTGCAGACTTAGTAGCGTCTTTAGAATCGTCTCTCAAAGAATGCATTAAATTCAAGGATTAAAACTCTTTACAACAACCACATAAATATGCCAGATTCTTCAGACTAAATAACCCAAAATTCGTAGCACAAAAATACTGAATGAACTTCGTGAAGACTCTTCTATGACAGCTTAATTTATATTGGTTGGGCAACGTAAAGTCCTGCAGTAGTTTTTGGTCGGCTTCATCGATATAAGTGTTGTAACGAGCAACACTCGTCTTTTTTTTCGCCATCTATTAAACACTGTTGCTGTCAACTCCTTAAATCTTTTAATATAGCAGGTCTTGTGAAGAACTTTTTGAAAAGAAAAATAATGATACTTTTCTTGAAGACTATCTCGAAAGTACGCTGTTTCTGCTCACAACCATTCAATCTAGCGCTTAAAACAAGATGCAACATACCTGACTCTTTGCAAAAAAAGCGGCGAGGGGAGAGGAAAGACTCATGGGCCCATTTATACTTGGATTATACTGATTGAAAATCCTTGCATGATTACGGTTAAAAAAGGTGACACATGCCTATGCTTCCACTAAAAAGTTGCTGTTTGAAAGGAGGGGGTTGATGGAGAGGCCATGGGCCCCCTTTAGA
>JAQQPU010000233.1:93151-129997 GCA_029168905.1 Artemia sp. Kazakhstan ARC1039 | reverse complement strand
TTTTTTTTTATTAGACTGTATTTTTGTCAGTCAATCGACTATTTGAAACGGGTTTGAAAAGAAAGGGGATGTAGAATTTTGTGCATAGTTAGATTTCTTCTGAGTAACGTACTCGTGGTTTTGTGAAATTAGCTTGGATGGTAGGAGTTAACATTTGCTTTGAATTGTCAATTGCTGATAAGAAGCGTAATGTTTCTGTAACCAGAACCAACCGTATAACCGCCAGATGCTGTGAATGTGACGCTAAAATAAATGAAGACTATTTTATTCACAAGGACCTTGAAGAAGCACCAAAATTTGTGATTGTGCCGTCGTTTAAAGACCCGTTTACGGCGTCAAAGAAGCAAAAGTGATATGACAATATTTCGGTCACTACAGCTTCTGTTAGTGAAAGTATTTCTATGGCAATAACTGCCTCACCATTTCCCAAGGCCCTGCCACTACCTGATAACACCATAGTGAGTGGAGATGTCGGCTTACAATCAGTATTTTCAGGCGGGAAATATCTTTATCGCAATATATATTGGCCGGAATTTTGTTCTGGAAGTCTTAAAAGGGGTTAAACAAGCCCTTCATTTCCGAGTGTGAGTGGAGGGGCAGCATCTCGAATCCTTGGAATTAATTTGCATGTAAAACAGCATTAATATTGCAGTGATTCCGCCATTTCCATCTATTTTTTACCGTCCCCGGTAAATACCCCCTCTGCCACGGAAAATCGTTTTTAAAGTTTTTTTTTTGTACCCGAAACCCTCCTCCGAACAAAAATCCTGATTAGTTTTTGACAAACATTTATGGTGTCCTTAGTTTTTTTTTAATCTTATTTTTAAAAGTACTACTTTAAAAAGATTATGTTAGAATATTTTCATCAGATTTCTAATAGATTCAGTTTTCTGAATATTCTTTTAGGTTATGGTGACATTGTGCTATCATAATTATTTCAGGGTTTCTTGTATCTTCTTTATTTTTGCAGGCGTTTTTTTCTTTGACAGATACGTTTTTCAAGATTCTGCACTATCGTTTATTCTTTTTTTTAATCAATATAAGCTTACTTTTTGTGGTCAAGTAAGATTTTTTTTTTCATGCAATAAAATGTAATGTCATGGTTCACTCCGGTCTGTCGCAAGGAAATTGGTTTCAGCTCACTAATCTTACTTAATTTTTTTAAGGTGTCATCGTGTAGTGGAAGCATGTACTGGGTGGTACCGTCCCTCAGAAGAGCAGGATCCAGAGGCCCAGGTTCGATTCATAATGAGACCTTGAATTTTTTTTAGACCGTCCTAGCCGAGTGGGTTGGTGCGCTGGATTTAGGATTCTCTGTCCGAGAGGGCGAGGGTTCGAATCCTAGAATATCCGATTATTTGGTTTGGGACGGGGGTGAGTGGTGTGACTCTGTAAGCTCAACCAGAGTCGGCCCAGCTCTAAATGGGTACCAGGAGAAATCTGGAAAAGGTAAACAGGAAGGGTGTGCGAAAGCACAGGATGGTTAGCCCCGAACCCCCCATTCCACTTCCTAGCTGAAGGGCTAAGAAACGGAGATCAGCACCGCCGGTAGGGACTGTAAAGTCCAATGCCGTATTCTTTACCTTTACCTTTTTTGATATTTCTACATAAGTTGTTTCAGGTCAGAAGACATGAATAATAAGCCTTTTTAATCGGTTGAGTTATTTGAATGAATTTCTTCAAGGTGAAGTTTCTCTTAATCAATCTTATGTGCTGGTACCCCCTCAAGGGAGATTGGCTGGCCTTATTGTCAATCTGATCTTATTCCTATAAATAAAAAACTGATTCCCAATCATGTTGTGACAACTATTTTTTGCAAAACAAATTTCGAAAAATTATCTTAATCATAAACAAATTTATACAGATGATTCTGCCCATGGTAAGAGAGCTGGAGTAGCTGCATTCATTCCATCCCTGGATCTTAATCTTTATTCCCTCCTTCCATTGGGTTGCTCCGTTTTGTCTGCTGAATCGTGTACCACCCACCTTGCCCTACATGTTTCATAGTCTACTATTTGGAGTCTGAAAGTATTCTCTGTTTAACTGACTCCTAATCTGCAATGCATTTGCTCTAAAATTTGAACAGAATTATCAAGCAGTTCGTGTTAACGAACTGTATGTAAGGAGCGATGTGGCTCAATAGTAACCAAACTCTAAAAAATGAAATTTTGATATGAATAGTTATACCAAAAGAATCGACTTATTAGAATGATTCCAAATATACACAAATCACTTAGTTTAGCGTTACCCATCAAAATCTACGAGCTTGAAAAATATTTCAATTTTCGAAAAAGGGGAAGAACACCCTCTAAAAGTCAAGGAGTCTTAATGAAAATCAGACCATCAGATTCGGAGTATTCGAGAACCATCTTGTAGAAGTTTCAAGCTCCCATCTTCAAAAATGTGGAATTTTGTATTTTGTCCTAGAATATCGAGAATGGAAAATTCAAAGTTCTAGTGCCCTTTATACGTGACAAAGAATCGGAGGGAGACTGGCCCCCTCCCCATCCGCCTTTATTCCTAAAAGTCATCCGATCAAAATTCTGAGATAGCCATTTTGTTCAACATAGTTGAAAAACCCAGTAACTATGTTTTTGAGGATAACACCACCCCCCACAGCCCCTGGGGGAAAAGTTTGCAAGTAAATAAATTTGTCCATCGTTTACTCAGAGTATTTCTTATTGGGAAGTAGACAGACATTTTTTGGGGAGGAGGGGAATTTTTT
Organism: Artemia sp. Kazakhstan ARC1039; assembly: GCA_029168905.1. Classification (NCBI taxonomy): domain Eukaryota; kingdom Metazoa; phylum Arthropoda; class Branchiopoda; order Anostraca; family Artemiidae; genus Artemia; species Artemia sp. Kazakhstan ARC1039. The sequence goes on along the minus strand of JAQQPU010000233.1, from coordinate 127,272 downwards.
ACGGGGATGATTTTCCGTGAAGGGAAGTTCCCGAGGGATGAAATTTCCAAGACAAATTTTGTACTGGGAGAATTTGGTCTCCGGAGAGAACTTTATGCGGGAGCACCTTTCTACTAGGGGGTGGGGTGTTTTGGAAGAATTTTCCACAGAGGGTAATTTTCGGTGTGATTTTGAAAACAATCGGAAATGAAAGTCTTTTTGAAACGAAAGTGGACTAAGAAAAATTTTTCAGCCGGAATCGTTCGCAAGAAGTTTTTCGGGGGTAATTTCCAGCTAGAGTGGAATTGTCCGGAGGGAATTTTCCTGGTGGGGGGTATTTTATGTGGGAAAAAACTATATAGGGATGGATTTCCCGTGAGGGGAAGGAATTTCCCATGGAGGGTGAAACTGGATTCCCCGGCATTATTTAAAAAAGATCAGAAATTAAATTAAAAAAAACGGTTCTTCAATTGAAAGTGAGGAACAACATCAAAACTTAAAACGAACAGAAATTATTACGTATATGAGGGAAGTTACCCCTCCTCAATACATCCCTCTTTACGCTATTAAATGAAATTGTTAACTAGTTTACTTCTTTATTTGGGTACTTAAGTATTAAACGTACTCTTTTATATACTGTATATGGAACATCAAACTGGAGATGCTACAGAGACCCGCCAGACTGGTTACTTCGAGACCGCTATTAAGAATTGGAATGCAAAGAGTGGTTTTCATTGCGTTTATGATATTTAAACTGTTGTTTTTTGGGGTTAAGGGGGGGGGGGGGGAAGACGCCTAGATTAGGTTACGTATTTAATATATGGTATACTTTACCCTCCACCCCCTAATGTGCAAATATATAGCCCAAATTTGTTTCTAAACTATTATATATTCATACTATTTTATTTCATTAGCATTAACAAAACTTGACTTCTTTAGCAGTATATGAAGGAGTACATTTAATACGCAAGTATCTTTATTTGTTAACTGGTTTATTTCTTAAGCGGGAAAATGCCTTTACAATTTGAAGTAACAAGTTTTTCTGAAACTATTTAATAGGCGTGCGATCATTTAAACAGTTGTTTATTATTATCAACAACAACAGTATATATTATTGTCTTTTTATATTACAGTTTTACAGCAAAAATAAACCGATTTCATTTATTTATGATTTCAGCTGTTAGAAACATTATTTTGCTAGCTCTTTTTGTGTTGCTAACGAAGCTTTTTTTGTGCCCCTAACTGATATTACACAGCCTAGAATCAGTGAACTTTCCTGAAGAAATTTTACATGGGTGGAAGGGGGAGAACTTTGCCAAAAATGTTCGTTTTAATTTTTCATGTACGGTGAGCAAACGTTCAGAAATTAAATTAAAAAATTTTTTTTTAACTGAAAGTAAGGAGCGACATTAAAACTTGAAAGGAACAGAAATTATTCCGAATATGAAAGGGTCTGTCCCCTGCTCAACACCCAGGTCTTTACGCTTAAGTATGAACCTTTGTCAAAACTCTACTTTTTAAAGTAATGAAAAACATCAACGGAAAGAGTTGTTTTTTTTAACAAGTTAAAAAAAACTTTTTTTTTAACAAGTTAAAAAAAACATTTTTTTTTAAATTTAATTGACTAAAAGGACATTCAACATTCAGTGGTATACATTTATGTAATAGTAGTAATAGAATTGACAATAATTATAGCCCGGACTGTTCAAAAGATTTTTATTCCGGGGCGATAGGATGCCAAAATAATTTCTGTTCGGGGGGGGGGGGGCTGTTTTTGCCTGCATATTTCGTCCGAGAAATACTTCAGGGATCAAACCCATCGCCTCCCCCCTTCACTATGCCCCTAATAAAAGCAATAGCAAGGGGAGGGGGGATGTGAAGCATTAAAAAAAGAGAAGGTGGTACCAGCTGAAGAAACAAATTTGCATCGTGATATGCCTTTGACCCGACGGCGTAGAGGAATCACTATGATTAAATAACTCTTTGGCTTTATCCCTAATTTTGCTCTAAATTCAATTCATAAAAAACAGACGCGCGCACAGCCAAGATAGGGATTTAAGGGAGGTGGTCATCACAAAAAAATACGAAGTAGACTATATACGAATGAATTATAATTTTCAGAAATGAACAAAAACAAGGAACAAATAAAACTTCTTATGTGCCAACCGTCGTTTTCACAGGAAATACTCTTAGCCCTCGTAAATACTTCCAACAAAATTACTGTAATTTCTTTCACCAATGGCTCAGGTTTTATTCTCTTGGTTTTAGGGAGGATATGGTTTCCAAATGTTTTGGGTGTATTTTATTTCCTAGGTGGGCAGGCAGAATTTGGACAAGCGTGGTCAATAGTTAAGTCGTTTCAGATGTGAATTTTCGACCCGGCCTCTGTGTAGTATGGACTACATTATTGTCATTAGCATCCAGCAAATTTCAGTTAAATATGGCTGGGTCTCGCGGCCATGGAGCAATAACGGAGAGATATTAATCGGACTTGGGCCGAGCTTAAGAATGTCAAAATGGGAGTTGTTGACGTATTGCAGTAACGTAGTATAATGGCTTCTGTTATTAGAAAATACATAGCGCTTTCTTTAATTGTGAGATCTTATAACTAGAATGTTCCTTTTCCTCTCCAAGATTGGCTCTTCTGTGTGAGATTTCAAACCAGTCAAAAGAACAAACACTTCGAATCACGAGATTTGCTAAAAATATTCTCTCTTATTCTTTGTGCCTATGTATTTTGTATCATTCGCAGGCTTTGACACTCATTCTAAAATTGCTACTTCTTTTGTGCGATCACACAAGAAGTGTGATTTTTGTATCTTGACTGAGCCCCCTCCTTTGTGAAGTTTATATTTTGGTTTAGTGTCATATCGGGAAAATCTAAATATTGGTTGTTACAAGGTCTAAGAACTTAGCCATGGAAGTAGGATTGGCCTACCATGGAGGCAGGCAAATGAAGAAAATAATTATTTGTTTGCGGTTTGACTTCTTGTATTGGAGTTCTGTTTCAGCATTGGTAGTATAAGGGTTAGATCAAAATTAAAAAGAAGCTTTATTACTTTAATTTGAACGGAAGAAGACCACATAATATCGCAATCTGCAAGCCATTTCTAAACGAGTCGACGGGTAAATAAAACTGCATACATGGCTTCAACGAAAATGCATTTCAGGATTAGTGTTTATATACTGCATGCACTAAAACAGTCTCAAATGCAGAAAAAGAATGCATTTATACATATGTATGTTATTGCTATGAATTGGTTATAAATTAGCGTTTCTTAGCTGTCCTTGAATTTTCTTGTCTAGATTATGCTGATTTTCGTCGAAATTAACAAAAACTTGCTTTTATTTTGAAGGTCAGTCTTGCCCAAAAGATAAAAGGAATCCTCCATGTGTATGAATTTTCCAGCCTCTTCATGCAAAAAAGGAAAAAAAGCACGATTTTGTAAGTACAATTGGTTCTGTCACAAAAGAACAAAATACAGCCCAGGACTTAGTCAAAGCGGTGAAAGTTATTGCGGTGCTAACGAGTATAAAAAACCATATCAAAAGTTTGTTTATATGCATTTTGTTGTGTTTCTATGAGTCTGGCAAAACTGCCAGGGGGGGGGGGGGCTAAATCACCTCTGGAGATGACCTTGCTTCTAAGATTAGTAACGTATTTCAGTATTAATTTTTAAATATTCCACGCACTTAGTGTCAATTGTGTAACTTGAATGAATTTATAGGTTTTCTTCAAAATTTCCAAAAACCTTTTTTTTCATGCACTCCAAATGAACAGAATGAGAGAAATTGAATTGCACACGCATAATCAAGATTTTCAGTAGCAACCTGTAAAGAATAGAGTACAATGCATTGTCTCACCCCTTCCTTGGGAATGCATAGTTGTTTTAAATAAAGGCAATATTTTTCGTAATCCTTTCCAATTTCTTGCCATTACTAAATAAACTAATAAAGTTAAAACAAAGACTTAGATAGAACCAACAGTTTATTGAAAAGTTGACAGATTTAGCCGCAATTGAAGACAATGATACAGTGATAAATGTGCTTTTAATTTTCATTAAAGAATCTTGCTTTAAACAGATCTATTTGATGAAACAACAAATTATTGCTGTCTGCACTCGGGAGGGTTTTGACCTGGTTTGATACCCTTCTCTTTAGATGGGTCATAGTCTTCGTCCGCTTCATCATCACTTCCTCCTCCTTCTTCGTTGCTCTCGATCGAATCCTCTTCTTCCTCATCAAATTCTTCCTCTTCTTCTTCCAATGCCTCGCCTATGAATTACAAAAAAATTGAGGTAGGAAATGTTCAAAATATTTATTACAGAAACACGAACCCTAAAAAAATTTCCAGAGAAATGCTCTAAAATTATTTGCTGAGCTCATAGATGCAATATAATATTGCAAGAAAATAAAGTGTTCCCAGGAGCGAGAGCTAAGATTGTAGATGTTGAGATTAATGAACATAAAAATCAGAACGAAAGAAAGTAAATAAAAGAATAAAATCAAAAATTAATCACAAACAAACGTTTTTCGTGTTATTTTGCATTATTATTATCACTTAAAAATTTTGTATAAAGGAAGATTATTATAAGCTTTATTCGGAAACCTGTCAATTCTAAGACAGAAAACTGCAAGTTACCCAACAGAACTTCCGATAAAATAATTAATAATCTATAAAATAATTTTATATAATTTTATTTATATAATAATCGATAAAATAATTTCCCCATGGAAAACAGTTTCCACCTCTAAGGATTTTCCATACATCTACAGAATACTCCGAAATCCTATTGAAAAGGTCATATTCACTCTTTAAATCACTAGAATATTATGTTACAAGTTCAATATACACAAATTTTGATACAATTTTGATCTTCGACTTTTTTCGTCAACGGTATTGGTAACAGTTCGATAACAGACCAGTCTATGAGAAAGAGACAAAGTTAAGTTGTAGCGTCTGCCTCAGTAGCATATTCACTAGAGGGTCTGCTTAACTGTCAAGAAATTAAGTAAAAATTATCTGTTTTATTTTGTTCATACTCTGATGATTTCGATCACAAATTCTTCCTTTTTTTTTGAAGATTTTGGAATGAGATCCTTCAATATCTGAGGATATCTTTGGAATGAGATTTTGGAAGATTTTACAATACGGTGTTTCCACCTTAAGTAGGTTTATTGAGAAACTTAGCCTACTGTTTCAGGGGCGGATCCATGATTTTCTTTAGGAGGGGGCATAATAGTTTGCTTCGATAAATTTGTGAACAATGAAACACCCGCCATTTAAAGGGAATCTCGACAATTATGTGTCGTAGGTAGGTAGTGGAAATGGTCGTAAATTTAATATAAAATCTGGTAAGGGTTAAAGTTCTAATAAATCTGTTGAAATTAAAATGGTATAAAAATATTGATACAAAAAATAAAAAGTTATAAAAACCACCCCGCCATAAAAAAAGCTATTCATCATCTATACAAAAATATGATGTTTAATATTTTCTGCATATTTTTTTTTGCCTTTGCACTTCTGACAACCAGAGTGAGTGAGTTAAACTTTTTATTGTAAAAAAAAGAAAGAAAAAAAAGTCTTGAACCATATCTTGCGGTCATGCACTGTGACAATTTGTATAGGTTAAACCATTTAGCATTTTGCTTAACTTTGTAGCTATGATAGTAATGTAGAGTTGGAGATGAGGAAAAAGATTCAACTTGCATATTCATAAAAGATATATTAAACACTAAATACTAGTTGTTTTAGGGGTGCAACAAGAAAAACAGAACGAAGAGATAGAAATGCATAGAAGACATTTAAAACGAGGGTTTTTATAGGCAGTAAAACATTAACTAATCACTTTCTTTAATAAAAAAAAAGTTTTTTAATAAACAGTGTCAACTTTCATGAAATCTCAAAAATAGATAGAGTTGCAGGAAAAGATATAGAAGAAAATGAAAAAGTTTGTGATACCTTGGATGTGAAGAAAGATTTGTTTTGTGAGGAAGAATTAGCAACAAAACTAAAAGGATTAAAAAATAATAAGGCTCCAGGTGCTGATAGTGTGGTAAATGATTTTTGAAAAAGGGGAAATAACTAACGATTTTAGGAAAAACTTAATTAAACCACTGTATAAGAAAGGTGACAAGAGTTTAGTGTGGTAATTATCGAGGCATTAGTCTGGTCTCTGTAGGTAAAAAATTACTTAGCAATATGATGCTTTTTTGCCTGAGAGATGCTGCAGACAAAGTTTTAAGAGAAGAACAACGCGGCTTTAGAAAAGGTAGATGATGTGTCGATCAAATTTTCACTCTTAGGTTAATAATAGAGAAGTTTCTGAGTTGTCAAACACCTTTGGTCCTCAGTTTTATAGATTATGAGCAAGCGTTCTATTCTGTTGATAGAAGAGCTTTAACAAAGGTCGTATCTTTGTATGGTATACCAGACAAATACATTAAAGTGATAAGTGATATGTACGAGAATAACACTGATGAGGTTAAGGTAGGAAATGAGGTTAGCAGCTGGTTTTGTGTTAAATCAGGAGCTAAGCAGGGTTGTGTTCTATCCCCCTTTATACGGATTATTTTGATGGACTTTATCCAAAGGAGCACAGGAAAGGCAATAGGAGACCACGGAATTAACTGGGGAGAAAAACTCCCCTGGACTTAGATTACGCTGATAATTTAAGCATCCTAGATGAAAGTGTGAGCATGTTTGTTATTTTTGTATTTGATAGGTATAGATTGGTGGTTTAAATTCTCAGGAGTTCAAGCTGTGGTAGATTTCTTATTAATTTTTTTTTAAATCTTGAGATTTTCAGTATTCTAACGTTTAAATCTCGACATGTGTTTTGAGCACAAAAATACAAATTTGACTCAGATTTAGCATTAAGTAAGAGAATCGTCCTGTAAAAATATTGATTTATAAACAACTAATGGTGGAAGTATGATTGGATGCCATGTATCGAAATAAGTATAAAAATCCTCTGCGGTATATACAGCAGTTTATAATATTTTATGGACAAATATATGCAAGCCCTATATAAAAACATAAACTATATTTAGTTACTGGTTGCTATTGAGAAGGTGAGAAATTCTCAAGTAATATTGTAGTTGTTTTCCGCTTCCGTGGTTAACTCAAGTTGTGTGAATTTCCCCTTTTTATCAACATTTTATTAGTAAATATTTGAAAAAAAAATCGATGCCATTCCACTGATTCAAGCTGAGAATTCAGAGACCCATCTATACCAGCTAGATAAAAAAATAAAAAATAAAAATAAACACATAATTATTTGCCTTCTTTTATACACAATTTTTCGAAAATCTATTCTTCTTAAATGACTACTCCGACCTTTTAAGGAGTATTTCGACTCATACACTTAATTTTAAGTATATACTTATACGAACGTTGATTAAAGTTCTAAAGAGTTTGGCCTTTATTTTAATGTTTTAGGATGAACAGAGGAGGTGATATGTCATATAATGCAGAGCTTTAATTAGATGAAAATAGGTAGTATTTGTTCCCCCTTAAGTGGCCACCATTTGCTCACCAAAATCCAAAACTTAAATTAATAATTTTTGCACTTCTCATTTATTTACTTTCTATTATACAAATACTGAAAAAACAACAATGTTGTAAAAACCACCCCGCTTCGCAAAAAAAGCAAACCCAAAAAGCCAAAACAAATAGCCAAAAAAAGTAATGATATCAATTTCTTCGCCCCAGTGCCATAGCAAGATTCGAAAACAAATTTTCGTCAGTAAAAAGAACTAAATAATTTGCTTTTCAACCTCGCTGTGACAGCACAATCCTGAAATATCATTTCGACAGCCTAAAGAAGCTAGGATTTTAGATTCCCCTCCTTGTCATTACGTAATAATGATTTTAACCTCCCAGTTGGCTTTTGTGGTAATACGGATAGATTCCCTTGATAAATCAAGATTTAATTAAACACTTTTTGGCGGTATGCGTCATTAATAAAATCTAACAGAGTAACTGTTAGATTTACCAGAGTAACCACACAAAGTAACTGAAACCTTGTTTCAAACTTGTTTGCGAAAAGAAACGGTCTTAAAAATTAAAAACAAAACTATTAAAAACCAATTACAAAAAAATAACTTTCGTCCCAAACCAAACCAGAGCAAGCGGTCCCAACCACAAATCCGCCACTACGTCAGGGGAGGGGGCGCCCCCTGGATCCGCCACGGACTGTATTGCTCGCCTTACATGTTGGGTCTGCCCAGTCTGTAAGTTAAGGCTTCTTGAATTACAGATTGTCCCTTACAATTTATTTACACTTACAGTTTATCTGATAATTATGTGATATTTGGAGGAAAATCGAGGAAGATTTCCATCACAATTAATGGACCTACTGATTTCACAGTAAAGAGGAGCAAATGACAGAAAGAGAATGAAAGGGCAAAGCCCCCTCAAAAAAGGAAATTTTTAGAGAACCATACTGCCAGCAAAAAAGAAAAAAATTCAATCTGGCGAAACCTCAGCCTTGTACCTGTGAACGATCACGAAAGAAAAAGCTGCTCGGTTTTTGCTGTCATGCACTAGGCGTTCCGAGTTCTACTAAACTCGAAAAACACCATCTACTGATTTTCCACGGAAAACATTCGGCGTTCGACGGGTTATAAAAGAGCCAGTGGAAAAACTGGTTCCACATGTGTGGTCACAGGTTACAAAAATATTGTCATAAAGAGGAGGGAAGAGGTATTCGACAACATCTATGAATATAATATCCGTACGTAAAAACTATTTTAAATTCTTACAGATCCCTGCAGAATACCTCTAACACACAAATTATTTACTGGACTGCGGGGAAACCTTTTTGAAATACACTTTATAATTTTAACCATTTTCCCTCTTTTCTGGAAGAAGTGATCTAGAAGCCCGAGCTGTCCGTAATAAACTTAAAAACGCTCACTCTAAAGGAAGCCCAAGACGGCCAATCATTTTGGTAAAAAACTTTCGTCAATCGATTGATTCAAGCATGATTGGCCGTCTAGGAACCTGCTTGACACTTGAATCGAGTGTAGACGGTGATTGTACAAAAGTTTAAATGACTCAAGCAGTTGACTCTGGTGATTGGCCGTCTAAACTAGTTTTGCACAAGTATTGCGTCAGTCACGCGCCAACAACAATGGAAGACACATCGGAAGTAAGTAAAAATGTGGAACGCAAATTTATCTGTTTATTAATAGAGTTAAACCGGGGTCAGCCTGAGAAATGGAAAGTTAAAAATAGAGACTATTATAACCGAAATAAGAAAAGTGCGACATTTGACAGGATATTGCGGGCGGTAAAGATATTGAAACCCGATTACGCAGTTTCCGAACTAGAAAGAAAATTAGTGTTTTAAGAACAAATTTCAAAAGCGAGTACAAGGCCATCGAGCATAAAAAGAAACCAACAACATTTCCTATTTTCTTTTTGTTTTCGCTTGAGCGCAACCAAATACATACAAGAAAAGCGAAATCAGAATTAGACTGCATTTCACGAACTGAAACTAAAAACCTAGCCGTGAGTTAAAATTAAACTTGAAATTAGCTTTGGCCAAGACTGAAGGGTTGATTGAAGCACACATCAATCGATTGACGGAATCTTTTGATCAAAATGATTGACTGTGTCGGGTCTTCTTAAGATTTAATTTCAACTATCATTCAAATACTGAAGCTAAAAGGGATAAACAAAAGAACGTGAAGTGTTGTTCGTAACAAAGCATAACTATATTAGCCAAGCTTTTAATCGTTTAGAGGCTATCCCCTTTATTTTCGCTTTAGTTCAGCTACGATTCTGATGTATCACAGCGATTCTGAAGACACATACAAATCCAGACCATAAGCGAAACTAAATTGTCAATTTTCGTGGATGTAAAGGAGTTCCAAGAATAACATTAGGATTTAGCTGAACTACTTGCGTATTCACGAATCCAATTAACCAAAAATGGGTAGATAGATCCAGGCCCATCCCGAACTTACAATGCAACACCCATCTCATTACTACTACAGACGTAAATTCGAACATAGATAAATTTTCAAATACCCCCCCCCCCCACAAAAAACAAGCGTTTGATTTTTCCTTGAGCTTCATTTAGAGATGCCAAATGACATCAGGACAACTTTCAGCTACTAGGCATTAACATAAAAACGGCTTTTTTCAATCTAGATCAGGTTGTTCTTTATAAGTTCGTAGCTCAAGAGTTATAAAGTACTCAAGATTTTCACAAGGATGAGATCCTTCACCTTGTGAACCTGTGTTTTCGCGCTGGATTTATTCAATGAAATTATGTTTTTGCTTCCATTTCTCCTCTAATCCATCTCTTGTAGAAGTCGACGATCAGCTCTAGTTAAACTCTGCCTTGAGACCAGAGTAGATTTGGATGGAAAAACCATCTTTTGTTGAACAAATGTTTCTTGTCACGAGGATGGGAGGTGAACACGAGTTCAACTCTCATCCTCGTGAAAATGAGCCCTAGGAAAACTGACTGACACAATAGTAAACTTAATTTTTTTTTTCGAAAAACACAAAATTTCCCAAGCCTGTCTGCCCGAAACTAAATTCCAGAAGTCACTTTATGATAGTTTTTAACAATTCAATTTCAGATACTGTTTCGTGCCACTAACTTACTATCTCCCATGGAATTTTAGCAACTTTAATTTCGCCTCAACAAAAAATCACTAGAAAACTCGCAATTACTTACCAGTAAAATAAAGGACAGCCCGAGGCACAGCTCTTTCCCTGATGAAATGTCCGATTTCATAATCTGCTGTTAAGAGGGCTTGAACATCTTCTTCGATTTCTTCACCTTCGGTAAAGGTTGGCGGATTGAAAAAGTTGAAAAATGAGTCGTTAGTTACGGTTTTGGTTACAAGGCGCACAGATCCCTTGGACTTGTGCTTCTGCTTCTTTTTGATCGTTTTCACAGTCACGTTCTTACCCGGTCTCCAATTGATAGTGCATCCCTAGAATCCAAATTCCATTTTTTAGACATTTACGAGAAGGAATATTTCCTACAATAATTCTCAGAATGCTATTAACAGCTCTTCTTTTTTAAATATATACTGATTAGTTAAAAGGGGCGCTGATTTGCATTTTTGTATAAAAACAAAATCCTCACATTCTCTTTATCACTGCTGAAAACCTCAAGAAATACTATTAAACAAACTGTCATAGAATGCGCCAAGGATATTAGAAGGTTGGAACTTTCCGCATATAAAGGAAATTCCCAAAAAAGCAAATAATTGGACAAAAAAAGAAAAAGAACTGTTACCTAATAGCAAATTAACTATATGCCAGTATTTCCAAGGCTAGATTGAATACATTTTAATGTGAAACCCTTTGGAAGTTAGAAACTTGAAAAACACAAGCACTTTAGAGGCTATTGCAACAACCATCTCTCAACATCATTAGCAAATATAGTGACGCCTTAGCAATTAATACGTCTCGCCCACAGACTATTACCAATTGTTTATTTGACCATCAGATGCATTAGCAAATATAGCATTCATCTATCCAGTCTTTGTTCCGCTGGGTAGCTAAAGGATAAAAGCACTTTACAAAAACGCCTATTGGTAACCTTAAGGGGGAACGCATAGAAAAATTCTCTTCCATGTTAAATATTTTTAACTTGTCTGGCGACAATAGACGCATAAAGGCATCAATTTTCATTTCTATCTGTTCCCCTGATTTAGCAACATAATCTGAGTTTGCTATTTTTTTTATTTTTTTTTTCTGGGCTTTCTAAATTAGGCTTTTTCGTGCAAATTCCATTTCAACTTTTCTAAAAGAACGGTACATAGAAGTTTAATAAAATTATTACGGACTTGTAGAGGATTTTGAAAGGAACAACTTGACTTTTTTTTCTAATTAATTCAAAAAAGACATTTTCATAAGTTTATTTGTTTCTACTAAAAATTATTACCATCAGTTTTATGCTAGAAACTCCTGAACTGTTGCATATTTAGTTTCAATAGGCGGGCATAAATACCAGCCTTCAGGTGATAAACAGTCAGGGTTTCAGCTCGTATCGACTGGCATGATAAGTGAATGTTTCAACATATTATGCAAACGTGAATGCTCTGTCAAATTAAGTTGCAGTCAAAGATTTTGAAAGAAGAGAAAGGCAGTTAAAGAAGAACTTGGCCTAGTTACTTCACAAAAGTGTTTTGTGAAATACAAAAGCGCGGCAGAAAATTTTCCAGGGGTGGGGGGGAGGGGGCAAACGCCAAAATATCAGCGGTGGTTGGGTGACATGGAATATATTTCAGGATTTTTTTTTTTCGTAGGAATAAGTTTATTTTTAAATACTTTTAGAAAAGAACTTTCAAATAAAAAGAGCAAATAAATTGCCTGCAAAATGAAACAAAATACAGTAAATTTTAAACCGCAAGGATTCCTGGCAAAAGGATCAATTTGTTTAATCAATAATATATTTAGTTATTATGCATTCAATTTTAAAAGAAAATCAAACTCAAACTAAAATTACAGAAAGATTGCTTTCGTAGATTATAACAATTGTAGACTTGCCTTTATACAATTTTCTGCGCCTTAGAATACTTCACACAAGGAGTAGAGATGCTCAAAAATCACCCTGCCTGCACAGATACCACGTTTTGGTTTTATAACGGCCATGTAAAATATACCTCTTTCATAACAGGATAATTCTTCCCCTCGAACTTAAACCCGTTAAATATTCATATATTAAAAAAAAAAAAAAGAATAGTGAAAGAAAAACAAAATCTAAACTTAATATCAAGCTGTCAAATTGACCCTCTTTCTTTTTAATGTCCTATTCAACTAAAAAAAACGAACAGGTTCAAAACTAAAAATTTGATTCTCGTTACAATTGCTACACCGGCAGTATTGGCTTGTATGCTAATTCTAAATATTTAGAATTCTTTCAGTTTATTGTTACCCACCCAAAATCTAAAATCTGAGAAAATTGGCCTGATTTTTGAAAAAGGCCCCCCCCCAAAAAAACAAGCGAGCGGTCTTATTGAAAAGCTCTTTATTAGGTATATCATATCAGAAAACCCTACCGTAGAGGTTTTAAGCTCCAATCTTGTTTTTTTTTTCCCAGGGGTAATTGTATCAAACCAAAGGTCCAAGATAATTGGGAGGGAGCTCATTCAAACGTAAATTTAAAGCTCCTTTTTAAGTGACCATACAAATTCGACCAGGGGAAAGTCTTGTTTTCTTGCTGTTTTAGGGCACAAACTGCAACTTCACCCCAAAGAGGATGAATTTGCAATCAATTTAAAATTCTGAAAAGCTAATTGATTTAAAAGTATGCATAACTATATTTTAGGCCTTCCAGTTGTAAAAGAAGCAATGCCACATGGTGGCAGTACTGGATTCAACCAAGTTGATTCACTTTATTTGTAATGACATTAGGCTACGTTTGGCGATCTGTAATTGCGTATCAGCTATAATGAGGGGGGTAAGTCATTGTTCAGGTGGGGGTAGGGTAGATTTCTAAAAAAGCGCATTTTAATGGACAAACTGCTTACTCTTGATGAGGCTTCAGATAAATGTTGAAAGAGGTAGGGGGAGTAAGAATTAATTAAATTGTTTCGCTATACAGCAAAAATGTTATATTCCCCTTTCTACCTGCACAGAGGTGGATAGCAAGGCAGGTAATCATCAGCCCCGCCAGAAAATTTCTTTGAAGTGGCAAACACTGCAAGGAACTTGGTTTTCATCAATTTTAAACGGTATTATTTTCTTTTTCTAGTTTTCTAGTTGAAGTACTTCAATGTATTTAAACGAATCTATGTAATGTATTTACTGATAAGAAAATCCTGTTTTAGAGGTTGTGATGGCTTCAGTTATATAGAAGATCAAAATTATCACAGAATTTCCATCCACAAAAATAATAATACTTCTGTTCTTCCGACCGAAATTATTTTGTAGTCATATTAACAAGGACTTCTTACCGAAATTACTATTCATCGCCAATATTTTAAGTGGCCTATATTCAAATTTTATCCAAAATTGAAATTGAAAATTTAAACGTAGGACGGTACTAATACACGTACAATTATGGATTTACACATTTTAAAAGCAATTAACCAGGGATTTAAGGGACAGGTACCTCAAATTATATCTTGGTTAGGCCTGGGTTTGATTTGTGAAACAATCAGAAGTTAAATAAAAAAAAAAGCTTTTCAACTGAAAGCAAGAAACAGATTTGAAACCTATTATTCTTTGTATGAAGCGGGCTGTTTCCTCCTTAGCTCCTTACTCTTTACTATGAAGTTTGGCCTTTTTTCCAAATTTTAAAGAAAATTTGCAATTGGAAAGATAAGATTTTTCAAAGCACTAAAAATACTTTTGTTTAATAAGCAGTGTTGAGAAAGAGGCATTCCCGCTTATATACAGAGTAATTTATATTTGCTTTAAGTTTTAAACTTGCTCCTTACTTTATTTGAAAATCCTTTTCTATTTGTTTAATTACATTTCATGAAACTGTAAAGTTTTATGAATACAGTACTTTTGGTAACGCAGAAAAAACGATCAATATTTCAATATTTCAATGATCTCTGTTTGGATTTTGATGAGTAATCAAACAGTTCGTGGTAATTAACTGTAAGTACGGAGCGACCGGCTCAATAGTAACCGAAACTCTAAAAAACTGAATTTTGATACCAATTGATATATCAAAGGAATTGGCTTATCATGCTGATTCCAAATATATACTTTTCATTAAGTTTAGTTTGACCCATCAAAAGCTACGAGCCTGGGAAAATTTGTCTGATTTTCAAAAAAGGGGGAAAGACCCCCTCGAAGTCATAGAATTTTAATCAGATCAGATTCAGCGTATCAAAGAACCCTACTGAAGAGGTTTCAAGCTCATATCTGCAAAAAAGTGGAATTTTGTAATTTTTGCCAGAAGAAAGATCACGGATGGGTGTTTACTTGTTTTTTTTTCCATGGGTGATCGTATTGACCATTGGGCCTAGACCATCGAGAGAGGGTTCATTCAAATGGAAATAAGATTCTAGTGCCGTTTTTAAGTGACAAAAATGATTGGAGGGCAACTAGGCCCCCTCCCACGTCACCTTTTTCCAAAATCGTCCGATCAAAATTTTGAGATAGCTTTTTTCTTCAGCATAGTTGAAAGGCCCAATAACTATGTCTTTAGAGATAAAATGGCCTCCTTCAGCCCCTGGGGAAAGGTTTTTAAGTTATAAAATTTACCCATTGCTTTATTTGTTATTGGGAATATGCATACATTTTTTAGGTTGGCAGGGGAGGAATTTTACGCAGGGAGGATTTACACTGGGAGAATTTTTCATGGAGAGGGAAGTTTCCAGGAGGAGAACTTTTCAGGGGAAATTTTACAC
This sequence comes from Artemia sp. Kazakhstan ARC1039, assembly GCA_029168905.1. NCBI lineage: Eukaryota > Metazoa > Arthropoda > Branchiopoda > Anostraca > Artemiidae > Artemia > Artemia sp. Kazakhstan ARC1039. The sequence continues at coordinate 111,951 of JAQQPU010000233.1, read as the reverse complement.
TTGGTGAATTTGCTAGAATTCTATACAAACTTCCTTTATATATCTTGCTTTTTCTTTACCGATTCAATTTTAGACGTGGAGATATTAAGGGTAATTGTTCGGGGTAAATTTTCTCCAGGATTGAATTGCCCAGAGGATATTTTTCCTTGGAGGGGGCCAGGTATCCTGGCGTTATTTAAAAAAAAAAAAAAAAAAAAAAAAAACAGAAATTCAATTAAAAAACAAGTTTTTTCAACTGAAAGTAAGGACCAACATTAAAACTTTTTTTTCGGATATTTTTTTACAATATCAACAGTTTTGAACTTGGTTATCAAACACCAAAATATTTAATGCCTTTAGGCTCAACTTGTTAAAAAAAAGTAAAACATTAAACCTAATATTAAGAAAATCAAATAAAAAATTTAATTCAATATTTTTAATTTAATTTTGGTTACCAAAAACCAATATATTTGACACCCTTATACTTCATAACTGTAAAAAATTATATCTTTCTCAAAGCAACAACTAGATAAATACAATCACTCCTGGAAAAATAAATAAATGATAATAAAACACAAAAAAACGTATCCGTTCAGGGGGAAAATACAAAAACTCGCAGCATTCCGTTCAGAGGAAACACTACTGATTATGGTGGCTCCATATGTCAGTTCGTGGGTACTCTGGCAATGCAAGCAAAAGTTGACGGCCTAGCAGAAAAAATAGCATACAAATATAATTCATTCAATTCTGTAGCGTAAATCTTGATAATAAACTAAACTTTGATCTATGAGCTTCTACTTAGTCACTGGCAGATCCAGGGATGGACCACCCCCTCAACATTTTCCTGGCACCAATTTGGTCAATTATTGGCTCTCTTGTCACATTGCCCCATTCCCCAAGATTCTGCTCTAGATCCGCCCCCTGTATTTAGTGATATTTCTGCAAATAAAAACACCACAATTATACGGGCAAATGAAATACTTATCACAATTTAGCAGTGTTTTTTTTTTTTACTTTTGCTTTATATATTTTAGTGCATAATCTTACATAATATTTTACCGAGAGATTTAGAGGTCTGTATAACGTTTTGAAAAGAAAGTTAAAAAATGAGGGGGGGGGGATATTGAAGTTTCAAAACTTATAATCCTTTACTATCTATTCTACTTAGTCCTAGTAGAAAAAATGTTTGATAATACGGGATAAATATAGGAAATGATATCAAAGCTAGAAAGATTCTTCTTTGAAGCACTTCTACCAGAAATAGTTGATAGTAGGGTTCCAAGAAGCATGGACATTCGGGAACCATTCCTTTGAAGCAATTAACTTAGTTTCGAATAGATATATTATTTTTTAATCAATGAATTCAGCTTGAATACTTTTTTGAGCCACGTGCTATCGTATAAAAAAAAGAATTAAAAGCCGTACTTTCACAATTCTTACTGTTTTATCATTACAGTTCGTTTAACTTAGGTTTCAGCATAAGTGAGGAAGCAGCTGTTTTGCCTATTTTTTTTTTTTATTAAGATTGTTGCTACAAAATGTTGTCGTTTACAAAGATGAGTTCCTTCACAATCATTTTCATTCATTACAATAATTTTTTTTTTGTATTTGTCAGGTTCATTTTTACTTCGCAGAATTTGGAACCTTTTTAAAATCAAGAGATCGATCATATAGTCGGACTTTTATGTTATCATTGGGATAATAGGGAGACAGTAGTTATATTGGACAACATTTTTTGCTCTTTTGGAGGGAGAAGGGATGCAGCTGAAGAAATATACTCTTTTTGGCCTTTTCAGTTATTTATTTCACTTCATTGTATGGCTTCTTTTCTGAAACAATGCTTTATGCTGCAGTTCAGTGCACTTTTTCTAATGATTAATATAACTATTAAAAGGGAATATCATATGCATATAAATTTAAGGGATCTGAGTGACCCTAAATATGTATTTGTTAATTAGTAATTAGTGCAGTTATTAGTACACAAGAAAGTTCGTATGATTATAGTAAACAACTTAATAAGGGGTAATTTCGATAAACATATGCCGTCAACTTTTGCTTGCATCATAAGAGTACCCATGAGCTGATATATGAAGCCACCATAATCAGAAATGTTTCCCCTAAACCGAATGCTGGGAATTTTTTACCCCTGAACAGATACATCTTTTGTCTTTTCCAGGAGTGATTGTATTTACCTATTTGCCATTTTGAAAAAGATTTAATTTTCTACGGTTATGAAGTATAAAGGTGTCAAGTATACTGGTTTTTGGTATTCAAAATTAATCGAAAATATTTAATAAAAATTTTTATTTGATTTTCTTAATCTTAGTTTTAACGTTTTACTTTGACCAAACTACTTTGATAATGCGTTACTCTTTATGAACACCGAGTAGTCTAAAGGCATCATATATTTGGGTGTTTGATAACCAAATTCAAAACTCGATATTGTTAAAAAATATCCGTCCAGCGCTTCGACATTAATCAACAGAACAGACATCTGGGAGTTTATATCCTAGTTTTTCTAAGTAGGTTATTTTTTCGTCTATTGTTTTGTGATTACTTATTTTTTTCATTTTTATATACTTTTACTTTAATTAATATACTTTTTCCATTGCCTTTAGAAAAATGTCTGTCTCTAAGCATAATTAAAACTTAAAACGAATAGAAATTATTATGTATATGAGTGTGGTTGTCCCCTCTTCAGCACCTCGATCTTAACGCCAAAGTTTTTCGGCACTTTAAATATAATTTCTCCTTACTTACCGTCAGTTATCATGATCTGTTTGATTAACATCAAAATCCAAACAGAGATCATTGAAATATTGATCTTTTTTCTGCGTTACCAAAAGTATTGCTTTCATAATTCTTTACAGTCTCATGAAATGTAATTAAACAAATAGAAAAGATTTTTCAACTAAAGTAAGGAGCAAGTTTAAAACTCAAAACAAATTGAAATTACTTTGCATATAAGGGGGACTGCCCCCTTTTCAACACCCTGCTCATTAAACGAAAGTTTTTTAGTGCTTTGATTTTTTCTTCCAATTGCATATTTTCTTTAAAAATTTGAACAAAAGCCAAACTTCACAGTAAAGAGTAAGAAGTTAAGGATGAGACAGACTTTTGATCTTTTACATAACTGAAGCCATCACAAGCTCTGTAATAAGATTTTCTTATCGATAAATACATTGCATTCATTAGTTTAAATACATTGACGTACCTCACATAAATAGAAAAAGAAAAATATTACCATTTGAAATTGCTGAAAACTAAGTGCCTAGCAGTATTTGCCACCCCAAAGAAATTTACTGGCGGGGCTGATGATGGCCTGCCTTGTTTTTTCCCCCTCTGTGCTGGTAGATATGGGAATTTAATATCTTAGCTGTATAGAGAAATATTTTAATTAATTCCGACTCGTTTCTACCTCTTTTAACATTTATGTGAAGCCTCATGAAAAGTAAGCAGTGTGTCCATTAATATGTACTTTTTTAGGAATCTAGCCTATCCTCGCCTAAAGAATGACTCCCCCCCCCCTGATTGTAGCTGATACGCAATTACAGATCACCAAACGTAGCCTAATTTCATTACTAATAAAGTGAATCAACTTGGTTGAATCCAGTACTGCCGCCGTTTGGCATTACTTCTTTTGCAACTGGGAAGTATAAAATACAGTTATTGGTACTTTTAAATTAACTTCTCAGAATTTTAAATTGATTGCAAATTCGTCCTCTTTGGGGTAAAGTCGTAGTTTGGTGCCATAAAATGCCAGAAAACTAGACTTTCCTCTGGCCCAACGTGTATGGTCATTTAAAAAAAAGCTTTCAATTTACGTTTGAATGAGCTCCCTCCCAATTATCTTGGACATTCGCTTTGATACAATCACCCCTGGGAAAAATCAAAACAAATAAACATGCATCGACGATGTTTCTTCTGAAAAAAATGCGAAACTCCATTCCAATTTTGAAGATTGGAGCTCGAAACCTCTATAGTAGAGTTCTATGATATGTTTTTTTTATTAAGGGATTTTCAATAAGATCACTCACATTTCTAGGGGTGTTCCCTTTTTTTTCAAAAACTAGGCAAATTTTCTCAATTTTTTAGTTGTGGGTGGGTAACAATAAACTATATTTAGAATGTGCATAAAAAACCAATACTGTCGGTCTAGCAATTGTCAAGAGAAGTCCATTTTTAGTTTTGGTGGATATTGGCCCAAGTCACTTTTTACTTCCCGTTTTTTTTTATCACAGACTATTTGATAAGATTCTCTTGTGACAATTCTTTTTAACCTGTTCATTTTATGTAGTTGAATAGGCTAATAAAAAGAAAGAGGATCAATTTGACAGCTGGATAGTAAGTTTAAATTTAGCTTTTCTTTCGCTGTTCTTTAAATTTTTTAACTGTCTGAATACAAAAGGGATTTAAGTTCGAGGTGGAGAATTGTCCTGTTATGAAAGAGGTACATTTTACATGGCCGTTATAAAATCAAGACGTGGTATCTATGCAGGCAGGATAATTTTTGAGTATCTTTACTCTTTCTGTAAACTATTCTAAGGAGTAGGAAATTGCATAAAGCCAAGTCTACATTTTTTATAATCTATGGAAGCAATAAATCTTTCTGTAATTTTGGTTTGAATCTGATTTTCTTTTAAGATTAAATGCATAATAATTACACATATTATTGATTAAATAAAGCGATCCTTTTGCAAGGAATCCTTGTTGTTTAAACTTTACTGTATTTTATTTCATTTTGCATGCAATTTAATTGCTCTTTTTATTTGAGAGTTTTTCACTAAAAGTATTTAAAAATAAACTTATTCCTACAAAAATAGATATCCTGAAATATATTTCCTGTCCCCCAACCACCACTGCTATTTTGGCGTCTGCCCCCCTCCCCGTGGAAAAATTTTCTGCCTGTGCCCTTGCTAAATAAGTGTATTCTTTCCTGTCAATTTTTTATCAGACGTCCTTATGTTTTTCTTCAATTGATCCTTCTTCTTTTTTAAATTTCTATTATTTTCTCAATTTTTAAAGGCTGATGTTCAGAGGAAAAAAAATTCTACATATCTATCCGCTTTTTACCTTTTTGACGATTTTGTCTTTAAAAATCAGGTGAGAGCTTGAAGCCCTGCAATTCAAATTTTGCAGAGTCAAGTTAAGGACCGCCTTCTAAACCCATAGTAGCTTGTACGAAAGCCCCCAACTCAAAAACGTAAATATCTCAGAAAATACAATTATAAGTAGCTTTGACATTGTTTCAATGTATACAAATATTGATGTCGCAGTATCTGAACAGTTATTAGAAAATAAAATCAAAGAAAATTATCACTTAATAGAAGCTTCAGCAGCAGGAATAGATTGTGATGTCTTAATGACCTTGGTTAAACTCTGTAACAAATACTCAATGTATTTCCAATTCCGTAATTCTTTTTACCAGCAAATTAATGGCTTAGTGATGGGCGCGCCCCTCTCCGGTTTACTGGCGAATATTTATGTGGAACATATTGAAAATTGGGGATTAGATTCGTATTTTTTAAAACATATCTTTTGGGGACGCTACATGGATGATGTAATTTCACTCTTGAACTATGGGGAAAATGAGCTTAAGGGTTTTTTAGATCACCTTAATACATACGATAGAAATTTACAGTTTACCTTAGAAATCGAAATCGCAAATAAAATCCCATTCCTAGATGTGTTAGTTATTCGTAGCTTCGATAAACTCAATTTTACTATATATTGACTGAAAAGACATTTCCGTAAAATTAATGATAGTTTCCCACATGATATTTCTGACAAACCCTTAAACATAATTTACCTCCCCTACATCCCAAAAATCACTACAAATCTTAAAAAAGTTTGCACAAAAAATAATCTGTATGTAGTATTCACAAGTAATTTTAGAATCATAAATTTTCTAAATTCTGGTAAAGATAAAACCCCAGTTACTCGCCAAAGAGGGGTCTATCAAATACCATGCGATTGTGGCAAATATTATGTAGGTAGAACATACCAGAATTTAGAAAAGCGCATACAACAACATAAAGATGATATAGTCAAAGCTCTAAATTCTAGAATTTCCATTGTTTCATCTGATTCTGCATGAGGCAGCCATATTTTCGAAAATCCTAGCCACAATATACTTTTTGATGAATCCGCCTTTATTAGTAATGACCAAGGCATAAAGCAGGTAGTCCGGGAATCAATTGAAATCAGACTTAAGATTAATAATAATATTTCCTTAAATAGGGACTTGGAGGAATATACACTAAATGCTCTATATACAAATTTAATTAAAAAGATCTTACAAAATATTTTAAAAAACCGATAGACATTAACACAGAACCGGTCACAAAAAGACCTTTGAGGTTAGCTGCCAAAAAAGCTGGATTAGCAATAAGAACGTGTTTTTGAATTATTTTTCTTTCATCTTACTGAATCGCCTTGTTTTACCTTACTTTTTATCAGTCCTGGTTGAAATTCGCTGAAGTAAGGATGCTAGGACGGCTTTGAAAAATTTTAAATTTTTGGTTTTATTGGTGGCATGTTGTTGTGATTCTTTTCTTTCATATATTTTTGTCTTGCTGAGGACGGCCCTTGGATATAGGGCCGAAATATTCATTCAAATTATCTCCACTGTCTTGCAAAAAGATTTCCCTATTGTTCTTCATACTTTTGTTGTTTGTCACAGTAAATTTCTTCTGCATAGCTAATTTTCGGTTTTCATACCGTCCAGCCTTAATGTTGAGACAGATTCTAACAAATTCAGGAGCTAAATTCACCTATCTGAAAGCGGCGTTTTGAACTACATAAAGGTTTTGAATATATTTCTATGAAAAACAACCTGTGAAGCACCTAAAAAGCACCTTTTTAAAAAGCCTTTCCTTAACCTTCATGTTGTCACAGATTCTAAAAAAATTTAGGAACTAAATTTACCTATCCGGAAGCAGCACGATAAACTATACGGTTTTCAATGCAAGTGTTTCCTTAAAGTCTTTCCTTAACCTTCATGTTGAGACATTCTAAAAAACTCAGGAGCTATATTTACCTACCCGAAAGTGACATGTTGAACAACACAAAGGCTTTGAATATATTTATAAGAAAAACTTATGAAATCTAAAAAGGGGAAAAAGGAAAATAGAAGAAGAGATTAACCCTATTCACTAAAACGTCTACTCGATTTGAATCAAGATATAAATGCACCGCTGTGACCGTGCAACTATGCAACCCAAAAGCAAACTACCTACCTGACATTTGACAATTTCTGGGCCTTCAAATTCAAATGGATCCTTTTCGTTGACAGCACATTTCATATCATAGTTTTTTGTTAAAACTGAATCCGTGAAATAATCATTCGGTGAGAAATGGAACTTCAAAGTGAATCTCATTGGATTGCTAGTGACGTCAAGAGTAATATCAGTCAAGTGACGCAGTATAGGCTCATCATGCTCCTAAAAACAGAGAAATTGAAGACAAAGGGACCAGGAGCAAAAAATAAAATAATTAGGAACAAATATTATAGCTCGTCGCAAAGCCACTGATTTACACTTACAGAGGTTAAAAAATAAAGTGATATTACTGGTTTTGAGTGTAAAGTACTTTCATCTTTCAATAGCCCAACAATCAACTATTATAGTGGTAAAACTGTCTGCCATCAGTATTATGGAGGGAGGAGGGGGATTTGAACATTTTAGGCTATTCCCTCTTATATCGGGGAAACCTCTAACTCTATTTAAGAAACCTGCTCTAACTCTATTTAAGAAACCTGGCGGGATTTCTGCTCGTCGTCTCTGGCGGATTACAAAAAAAAAAAACCTTCAGGGTTCCCTGACAAGAGTACTTTCCCTGGGGATTCAAGTGTCACACTCTGTGGCCCCCGTCACCAAGATTAAACCTCCCCTATTCCCTTCCTGTCCCTCGCTGCGCATAGGATCCTCTTCCTTTTGTCGAATAATATAATCTCAGCCTTTCTGTAGGCTTCCAGACTTCACCTAGGCTAAAAAGTCAAACATTATAAAGAAAAGATTTCTTACTTTATTCACTTTCACGTTTGTTTAGTTTTATCCCAAGAAGCTTTAGCCGCGTATATGCTGCGGGTGGCAGCAACACTATTCCAGTCAATCCAAATCCTTACCAGTTACCCCCTTACTTCGAATGAATCAATTTTATGCCCCTTTTTTCACCCCCTGTCAATTTGAACCAAACTTATTATCTGAAAATAACTTTTAGCTATGGTGAATTACCCATAAAACTGCGCAGTTATGCCTCATGGGTTTAACTGCCTACGCAGTGAAAGAAAGAAAAGTGGCGTAGCCAATAGTGAAAGGAAATTAATAATTACCACAAAGGGGGAAGGGAGTAATTAGAGAACCCGAAAAGAAAAGAAACAAGCAAGGAGATTTATCTGAAAACAAGAACCGAAGGTTCCAAAATCAACCATTTACCACTAAATGTGCACTTTAAACTCTAGTTCCTTTGTACAGTATTTTATTCGTCATTTAATCATTGATTTGATTACTCTACGTGTTCCTTATATCTAATTATGTTGACCTTGTAATAGCGCTTGCTACTTCGAATTTCGTTGTTGCTGTGTTTTAGCTGCTTTCATCATTTAAATAATTTTCTCTGTGCGGTTGAGCGTAGAGAATGCGTTTCAACACGATTTGCATGAATAAAGGCAAAGTAACTTTAACAACCGATGGCCATGCTTTGCGGTAAAACAAACCACATTTCCTCTTTTTACATTGCAACTATAAATAATAATGATATTCTATAACTTAACCATTGAAGAATTACAATCAACGGTTTATCATGAACAGAAATGCAGAGGTTGCCTCCCACAAAATGGGGGAGCAGGCAAAATTTTGACTATTGCCAAGCTATATCCCACCCAATTCTCTAGAAATCCAAAAAATTTACAGATTTTATAGCTTGGCTACAAGAAAAAAGACATTGCCTGAGACTTCTTCGTTGACTCCTTGATAATATTTTACTTTTTTCACTCGATCAATATGCACACAATCAACCATTTTGAAAAGTTAGAAAACCTATTTCTAACCAGGGCGTCAAATTTCCTTTAATTTAACCAGCGGCAACCTTCATGAAAAACGCAGCCAGTATTATTCATGGTCAACTTAGAAGCATCATTTCCATAAAAGAAAGTACCAAACAAAATTGGCGTTTATTTTCAGATAAGCATCCGCGAATCATGCAAGTCTAAGAAAAATGTGATTTGACCACTTCAATAATAGTATTAATAAAAAACCATACCGGATACTCTTCTCTTAACATACTTATTCAAAGGAAGAGTCGCCCGATATATTGCTAAATATTTGTATAATGGATAGAAAAAAAACACGAAGGAAACATTGTTAAATGTTTCTTGTTAAACGTAACATACGAAACGTCATCGACAATACCCGACATTTCCTAATAAAAAACCATCCTCATTTGAGGCAAATTCAACGATGAGGCCCCCCTCCTCTTCGATGAAATAAGGAAAGATGGGTCCTTTCTGTTTTTTTTGCTGGACTTCATGGAGTGTTGCTCTCTTATGCAGTTTTTACTGACTAATGTTCCCACTTTCATACGTGTAATCCTTCAAGTTATGAAGACCTGGTAATTCAGTTACCCCCCCCCCCTATTTAAAAAAATTCCCGGCAACCACGCGAAAAATTAATTGGCTCAAGTTTAGCCTGAAGCTACATTTGCTATTACAAGTGTGCAATCACCAAATAATTTTCAATTATATCTGTTAAGAAAGGACAAAAGAAATATACTCTATCTTCAACATTCTTCAAATATCTAGGATTTGTTTTATCGGAAAATGGAAGTTTAAAGAGTCATGTTGATGAACTAATTAAAAGAGGTAAAGTGGCCATGTCTGCAATTTTTAAAAATCCGCCGATAATGGGAATTAAAAATCTAAAAATGCATAAAAGAATATTTAATACAAAAATTTTAACAGTAATAGAATATGGAGCAGAGATTTGGGGCGGAGAAGCGGCACGGAAGCTGGAGTCCCTCCAGCTCCAGTATTATAAAAGACTGTTTGGATTACATCAGACAACTCATTCGCACATTCTGAAAGGTGATATGGGCCTGTTTTCGTTAAAACTACGTAGGTCTATTTTGATGCTTAGATTTTGGTTGAAGCTCATTAGGTGTAATGAAGATAGACTAATAAGAGCTGTTTATTATCAGATGTTGAGTTATGGTTTGAAAATGTCGTGGCCATCCCAAATTAGGTCATTACTAGAAAGAGTGGGAATGCCTTACTCATGGAATGACGGTCTTGGGTCCCGTGATCTACCAACAAATTTAGTAAGCCAGGTACGATTTATCTTAGAGGGTAAAGAAATTCAGTACTGGCAAGGGCTGGTTTTAAATTCTGCTACGTTGAATCATTATAATGAGGTTAAACCTAGTTTTGGCGAGGAAATTTATTTTAAATTCAATTTACCGGCTATGATTTTATGTCGATAGATTCAGCTTAGGGCGAATTGCCTTCCAATCCAGAGCAGGCAAATGGTGTTCGACAGGGGGATAGTGCATCCTGATGGTCGGTATGTGTGTCCTCTTTGTAGGGATGAGGACGAAGATTTGGACAATTTTCTCCGAAAGTGCCAGGTGCTCTCTGATTTAAGGGAAAATTACTTACATGGGATTGTTTTGCTGCTTCCTAAAATTTTACAAAGTAGTAATCCAACCACAATATTTCGTATTGGTGCGTACATAGAGAAGGGATTAGAAAGAAGGAAAAGTTTTTATAATTAATTATTTAATTATATGGAATTAAACTTATTTTCTCCATAATTTAACATAAGGTATTTTTTCGCTAAGTATCATATTAATGTGTGTTTCGTAATTTGTTCTATTGTGATTTCTTTATTTTTCATAAATTTTTGTGTGTATATGGCTCTTGGGCTTTTGAAATACACGATCTATCTATCTATCTATCTATCTATCATTGCTTTATGAACAGACAAAAGAATCACGAAAAGAATTATAATTAGTTTCTTCTTTATTTGACAGCCGCGCCTAGACATTAGCCACACATTCCAGAGAAAATATACAGAAGCAAACCTTTCACTTTTTTCAAGAAGTTTCTCAGACGGCGAACAAACAGAAAGGCTGGATCATGATAGGAGCATCCAAATTAAGACGGGAGAAAAATCAGGGAAAAACTAGCAAAGTATAAAGAAGTAATGAAACAATGGAATATTTCAGAAAGTACATTTTCGATATCCAGGTAGATTTTTTCCAAAATTCACAATAAAAAACTTTAACATTTGAAGTTTGATCTTAATTAGGGGGGCCAATCTTGCCCCCCCCCTATCTGCAGGTGCGATTATAACATTTTCACATGTTGGCTTTTCCTTATGGAAATGAAACAATGATTCGAAATAAAATGCATTACTTATTGCCCAAAAATGAACATAAGACCATGCAGACATGTTAAAAATTGGTTCTCGAGTAACTGAACCCCTGTGCAACTCAACCCACATCTGTTTCTAAATTAGGAAAGAGCATCAAATAAGGACTCTAATGGCACTACTTTTATTAGCATGTTTCTTTGACATGTTGTTAATCCTCGTAAATTTACCCAATAGGGTAAAGTTGAGTGGGGGTGGAGAAAGACAAACACCACTAAAAGTTACACGTACACAAATTGAAGAAGAAGAAAATTGAAGAAGTAAATCGATATGCATTGAACGCGTCACATCTCTTTCTGATAAAGCTTACTACTGGTTGTACATTTCTTAGAAGGTTTCATGTTTTCCTGCATGAAAACTACGAATCATTAATACTGCGACGTCTTCCGGAGGAATTGTCCATAGATGCTTTAGGAATGAGACTTGGCGACGAGTTGTCAAACGCCCCTTTAGGAAATTCAGCAAGAGGTGGACTACACGTTGAAAGAGGGTGAGATAAGAGCAAGACTGTTCTAAAGTGTGTCGAACTCAGCCGACATAGTTATAGAAAATATCTTACCTAGACAGAGCTTTAGAGGACAAGTCATAGCTAAGTAAGTGGCTAAAAACGAAAACAACTCCCAATAAAAAAAACACGGTCAGAAACCGAATTGTTGGGATAACAATATCAAGAAACAACACAAATAAATAATCAACTAATTACAGCAGAAATTTCGTCATTTTTATTGACAATTTCAACTACGTCTCTTTCAATGGGAACGGTCAGCTCCAGGTCGTTACTTGAAACCTCCGCATTAAGCATTTAAAAAAACAATCGCTGAAAATATGGGATATTGACAGTGTTTCCACTTCATGTTTTCCCCATTTTGCAAATCATTCAAAATCACAAGTAAAGCCTCGTTATGCACTTTTAACAAGTTACTTCCACCAATCACCTTCTTGTGACATTCAAAAACAAGGCTTTCTAATTATTATGACTAGTTTGGTCTTTCTGAACATATTCCGACGCCGGATTCAGGAAAACATTATCAAGACAAAATGTCCGCCAACAGACTAGTCAAAGTCCGGCTGAAAATTCAAAATCTAAGGATATTAAACTGTTTGGGATGTACTTTGAGTATTACATACAAATAAAAAAAAAGAAGCGATATCTAGATATTGTACAAATTTGTGTGGTAAGGTATAGCGAAGCGTACAGGGTGTAGTAAGATGAGTAAGACAAATAGACTTTATCGCTGTTTTCTGCTATGCATGACCAATTAATTTTCTTAATTGGTTTAGTCAGCACGTCAAGGGTGGATATGATGAAACAATATACCAAAAGATTAATTTTGTATGGCTATTTTAGGTAATTTGGGTTATAAGATCACACTACTTGTCACAACATTGTGAAGATTCATTAATATTGAGCAAAAAATAAACAAAACTATTTTTAGTCAGAATAAGAATCTAGTTGACTAACTCCAATACCTTCATGGTTTTTCCTGCAAGGGTAGTAGAAGCCTTGACCCTTTTCAGGTGCAACAGTTTCAGCTAGTAGTCTCCACAAATAAATGTGGAACTTTCTTGGGCTTACTTCATACCGTATAATGTTCTCAGAATTCCACGTAACGTTTTAAGTTTCTTCCCTCTGCCCGTCTTAATAATTTTTACAGCAATGAGAAACATTTCAACAACAACGTCAGAACAAGGAAGAGTAAAACCAAATGTTAGAGCCGATGTAGTATAGGTCGGTTCCGATGGGGTTTTATTTGAAAAAAGAAAAGAAAAAAAAGAAGCCATTTTCCGAATTTTCAACATCGGCAAAACTTTGCCTCATCCATTCCTGGTCCATTTGCTTTCCATGCCGACACTTTCCCATCCTTTAAAACCAAGGGTTGGCGAGAACTAAGCTGTTGTGACTAAGCTTACACAGGGTCAATAATCCCTGATCATTTGTAAACGTCATCATCGAAATGAAATCAAGTTTGGACCCCACTTCTCTTGAATTCTATGCAGTACTCTGTAAGTTGTTTTCACCTACAGATTAAGGACTCTATCTAACAGAGGGAGGCAATCAAACATAACACGCTTCCCAATTCGACAGTGTGCGGTAAAAAAAAAGATCCAAAACCATATTATTCCCTTTTATTTAAAAAGCCCCGAAGACTTGTGAAAATCCCTAAACAGAAAAGTTCATCCCTAGAACGGCTCAAAAATTCCGATTTAATAGGGAGAAATCCCGAAATCAGAAACACTGGTTATCGACAAAGATCGAAATGGCTATGTTAAGTTGGTTTTAAGCATGTCAAATGAAAAAAAAGATTCCTGAACCATGAACAGAGCTACTGGCCTAGATCAAACTTGCTACGTTAACTTGGAGTGAAGTATGGCAAATGAAGCAGTATTCTACAATCTCTGCAACAAGTATTTGAAATAATAAAAGAATATTACTAAAAAAGAGCAAAACTATTGATCTAGAACAAAAAATCTGTCATATCAACTCAATATTAAGCATGTAAAATGAGCTTAGATAACTTAATATCTCCTCAATCAGCATTAAAAAGAGTCAGGACGGGGTACTGACCTATTTCAAGCTTACTATGTTAATCAAGCATATCAAAGGAGAATAGATAATACACAAGAGGCATGTCAGAAAAAAAAAATTAATCAAATGAGCAGGAATAAAAAGCTGATATAGAGAAAAGCGTCCAACCAAACGATAAACTCAGTCAGAACTTCAGACCAATAAGCTAGCAAACTTAGACCAAATAGAGGAGATCTACACCTTTTTAGTGTATGATTCAGTGAATTCATCAACTAAAACCTTGCCCATCAACAGGAAAACCAAAATTTATACTTTTATCGAAAGAGCATATTCCAATGGACATTGGCATATTCTTCTTTTGCTGCATAAAAAACAAAATTAAACAATCGAGGATATCATCCTTTCTAATCAGCCCTACTCGTGGTTTAAGTTCTGTCGTAAAATGCTACACCCGAAGACAAAATATTATTTCAAGAGGCTGATGAGGAAAATATCATCTCTGATGAGGAAAATATCATTTCTAATCTCTGACTGCAAATACTACAGATGATGAACTTTTACTAAGTAGGTGATCTAATAAATAAAAATGCTTTTTGGGCCCAGTTTTTAACGGACAGCAGCTTCGCACAATTACGGGATAGACCCGCTTATCTTATAGCACGATGAAGCAGAGGAACGAAGATCCCTAAGGCCTGCATGCGGTTCAACCATTTAATGTTTCTTTCTTCTTTGGTGGACAATGCGGCACCTATTATAGGTATTGGGTACAAGTAATTATTCAACTTAGTTCAGTAGCTGTCTTGAACACCCAATACATTGACAATACATGTTTAAGATCAAAAAATTTTATCCACTTCACCGAAGCACGAGAAAGCATGGGCACTGTTTCTGTTTCCTGTTTTTAAAGTACCTGTTTCTGTTTTGTTAATACAAAAAAAAAAAAAAAAAAAAAAAAAAAAAAAAAAAAAAACGGAAACAGATGACCTGTTTTTTATTTATCTGTTCTATTCTTATAATAGCTATTTCGTCCTGTTTTTGTTTTTTTTCTACTTGTTTTTCTTCGCTTTCCGATTTTATTTTAGTGATACGAGAATGAAATATTCGAGAATTTCAAACTTACAAAATAGTGTTTTAAATCATAATTTAAAATTGTGAAGAAGCGTGGTTACGCCTCGTACAATTTTAAAATTGGAATGTAAGTAAAATGATGGAACTCAGTGTGTCTAATATATAAAATAGTGCTACTATATTGTTTCAGCTAGGCAGAATTAGGGCCTAGGAGTCAGATGAGAGTAGGTTTGTGTGTAAATAGGAGGACGGCAAAGATGTAGTTTAGTTCCACTAAAACAACTTATTTCTAACTGTACATGATTCATTAAAATTGAGCAGCGAAGTGCACAGATACTGTTCTGGAGACAAACGACCATTCTTTATTTCCAATCGATCAAAACAAGCTGCTCTACCAAAGCTCTGCTGTACAGCCCTAAGGAAAAATTGCAACTTTCTGTGTTTGATAAGCCAGACATGAAACAGCTTATTAAAAAAAAAACAACAGGGAGCTTGAAAGCACCGTCCTGGGAAACCATATATCATCACATAAATGTTACTCTCAGAAAAAAAAGTTAAGCAGAAGGCTGCATAAAGGTCTGCAACTAAGGCTAGATTGACTTGTGACTGCTGGTCTGCAAAAGGATCTGGCTTTATAGGTATCATTGCCTATTACCCCAGGAATATGAAAAATGAGCAGAGGTTCCTCCACAGTGTTTCACATTTCAAGAGGATTAATCACTCTCACACAACTACTAACATCCTTCCAGCAATCTACGTGCAATCAGGAAGTTTTCACTAACAGATAAGATGTTCTGCATTGTGACTCTAGGCAATGAGCACGTTCCTGAACTTCATGTTTTGAACATTGTCTCCATTCATCTGTTACTCGCGCTCTTTGATTCTGGTCCAGCCAATGACATCCCTGAAGAAGATTGCTTGAAATTCTTTGATAAAGTCGATGATGTCGATCCAACTGATGAAAATTATTCAGATGGCCTTTCTCTTTCTTGTTCTGAAAACTCGGGAAGTAAAGATACTTTTGCTGAAGACTCTAATGAAACTGATGCAGTGTCTACGGAAGAGGGTGGGGAAAGTAATGGAGAAGAACAGTGGGGAGATGGGGGTCTGTCAGAAAAAGATGTTGTAGCACAGGCTATCCGAAGACACTTTACACTTGCTTAAACATCGAAAAACCGCGAAAATTATTGAGAAAACTAAAAGTTTCCACTGTCCAAAATTTTAAAAGATGCTGTAAAGTGAGTGGCCTTCGTTCTTAGATTCCTCTTGACATGAAAGTGCGATGGCATAGCACATTGGAAATGATTGAGTCTACAAATAGTTTTTTTTTACATTTGACGAATGTAACAATTTTATCAAGAGTCGCTCGCTTAGGTCTAATGGCTGGACTGTACTAGAAGCTGCTATTACCGTACTTTCTCTCATGCCCAATATCACTGTAATGGTAAGTTCTTCTTACATATCCAATTGGCAGTCGAGCACACATAGTCTTAGAAGAGCCTGAGCTGTTTTGTAATACTAGAGCCGGTGATAGAATTCATAGTCCTCGAGTAAAAATGTACTTTGTGACAAGCCTTCATTTTTCAATTAATCTTTTCCGAAAGGCAGCTTATCTGGATCCTTCAATATTTGAAAGGTTGTCACTTGTGGATCGTTCTCTGGTCCCTCAATCTTTGACCCCAGTACTATACGATATATTAAGTAATGGTGCAAAAGCCGCAAGAGAGCCCACTTCAACTCGCCTTTGTACTGCTGAAGTATTTGAGGCTATGGTAAAATCCAATGAGGAAAGCTGGTTACAGTCGTTTTTGGATAAAACAGGCTTCAAAATCGTAAGACGCTCCTGCAACGTTAGCAAATCTGCCGTAAATGCCTTAAAATCTTTTGAGAAGAAACTGCTAGTCTATCTTTCAGAGTAAAGTATAACTTTCCGGTAAACTTTTTCTTTTTTTTATAAATTTGGATTAATATCAGTAGTACGAATGTATATAAATCCTTGGGAGGGGGGCAAAAAGTGCATTATTTCCTATAAAATACCTTTGAAATATTAGCAGATCCAGAGATTCTGGAGAGGGGGGGGGGTTGGCTAAGAAATAAAAATAATATTCTTAAATTGTATAATTACAGTTATTTATAGTCGAGGGTGTCACTACCCCTTTTCCTTTTGGAATGGACCATGAAAACGCAGCCACATACTCAAAAGCATGCCCGCTCCTATTCTTAAAATAAAAGTTTGAAGTAGTAATGATTTATATGATAGAGCAAGTGCATGCGTTGTAAAAATTATCTTCTGCCGCAAAGCCACGGAAATTGTCGAAATAAGTTATCAAAAAGTGCAATCGTCCTTATATTTGCATCCCTTTGAAAACCTATTTAAGAGAAGAAAATACTTAAAAAAAGTATTATGTAACAAAGAGTCTAAATTTCTTTGAAATTCGGAATTTGAGAAATTTCACTTTACTTATTTACCTAAGACTGAATTTGGTGGAGGGCCTTGAACAATATTTTCTAGCGCGAAGTGCCGCAACAATATGATAAGTACCCTTAAACCATTAATTTTCCTTTTGAAAAATTTTCACACAGATTGGCTAGGAATTAATTAGCCTTCTTTCTTCTTTCATACCGAACTTTTGTTTAAGATGGCTTCCGAAGTCCGAGCATCAGGATGGGAGGAGTGGAAAGCATGGTTGGGAGGGAGAAAGCGCCCCCTCCCAAATAAACTATGGGCTCTGCTTAAACACTCATGACTTCGAGCGGACTGCATTATTTCATGCCGAAAATTGTTTTATTTTCGAAATATCCGGGCATTTCCGGGAAGTTCAAGAAGATGCTGTATAAACATAAAAGCGCACTTTTGGAAAAAAGGGACGGGAAAATGGAAGAACATAAGCATAAAGAAAAAAGATGGCGATATTTGAGTGCACAGACAATTTATTAGAAACTCTGTACTTTTTTTGCAAAAAAAAAAAAAAAAAAAAAAAAAAAAAAAAAAAAAAAAAAAAAAATCCTGTAATAGTACTGGGTTTTCTCAAAAGTGTTACAGCCAGAGAAGAGTATTACCCGGGGCAAGTGGCAATCCTGACGAGAAGTTAATGAGAGACTAAAAATTTAACGTTTTCATATTGGAGACCCATTCATTTTCTAGACTAAAAACGAAGAGATCTTTTCGGAGCTGCCAGAAACCGCTCTAAAGTATCTTAACGTACTACTACTAGTGTCGAGCGAACAGGCATTTTGATCTTTTGAGTATTTCATGCAAAAGCAGTATGCCCAGACAGTGTCCAAACAAGGGTAAAGCACAATTTTAAAATGATAAGCTTTAAGGCTTGAACAACTGATGCTATAATTATAATTAAGCCAAAACTTATCATTTACATTTTTTTCTTTAACCTTTAAGTATTCGAATAACAGATGTTTAAACAGCTGTTTTTTGAACGAAAACAGCTGTTTTCTGTTTTTACCAAAAAACAGAACAGAAACAAGTCTTCTGTTTTTTTGGTGACCTGTTGTTTCTGTTCTATTTTATTCAAGCCCAGTGTATTTTTTTCTATTTCTTCAGAAAAAACAGAATAGTACCCATGCTTAAGCAAGAGTAAGTTCAGTTTTTTTTTTACTCAAAGCTGATCACCACATTTGTGCCAATCAAGCTAATGCTTGCAAAGTTCATATTCTAAACGTGATCACGAAAAAAAAAACGGTGATCACGCAGAACTTGTAACAACAGTTTAAAGTGTAAAAGATATACAATGAAAAAAAAACAAAAAAAAACAAAAAAAAAAAAAAAAAAAAAAAAAAAAAAA